>OX578145.1:27095772-27178272 GCA_951213105.1 Amaurobius ferox
GGGAATAAGTACTGTTTAGTTATAGATGATATTTTATAAAATACCAACATTTATTCACTGTAGATAAAGTGGCTTATTAACTGCATTGACGCATGTGCGCAAAATGCGAACAAAAACAACATGTCGTACATTGCGACAATAATTCTTATATTCGCTTTATTTGTTTATAATTGATATAATTGAACATATTTGTTGTTTATTTCACTTTTATTTTACCTTTCGTGTACGAATAGAAAATAGCATTTCTAAATCGGATGGATAGTTTTTGAACTAAAATTGCACACACACACAACTGTATTACATACCCACACACCTGCAGTTTATATACCCACAAAACAAATATGGCTTGTACGCACCCACACATACACATCGAATGTGTATACCACATAATTCACTCGATTTGTTTTGTCTGAGAATGTGTGGCTCACTTTGAAATTCCGTTAAACTGTTTTTTTTTACTTATATACCACAAAATTCAGTTCATTTGCTTTGTCCGAGAAAGCGCACTTACCTTTTTCGTTTCAATTTGAAATTCCGTGAAACTTTTTTTTTTCTATTTTTACTTTTATACCACAAAATTGAGTCGATTTGCCTTGTCTGAGAAAGCGCATCTACCCTTTTCGTTTCAATTTAAAATTCGATGAAACTGTTTTTTTTACTTATATACCACGAAACTCAGCCGATTTGCCTTGTCCGAAAAACCGCACCTACCCTTTTCGTTTCAATTTGAAATTCCATGAAACTGTTTTTCTTACTTATATACCACAAAATTCAGTCCATTTGCCTTGTCCGAGAAAGCGCAGCTACCCTTTTCGTTTTAGTTTAAAATTCCGTGAAACTGTTTTTTTAACTTATATACCACAAAATTCAGTCGATTTGTCTTGTCTGAGAAAGCGCACCTACCCTTTTCGTTTCGATTTGAAATTCCGTGAAACCGGTTTTTTATTTATGTACCACAAAATTCAGTCGATCTGCCTTGTCCGAGAAAGCACACCTATCCTTTTCATTTCAATTTAAAATTGCGTGAAACTGTTTTTCTTACTTATATACCACAAAATTCAGTCGATTTGTCGTGTCCGATAAAGCGCACCTCCCCTTTTCTTCTCAATTTGAATTTCCGTACAAACCGTTTCCTTTAACTTATATACCACAGTATCCAGTAATTTTCCTGCCTGACCGAGAAAACGCACCCACCTTTCTGACTCAATTTGAAATTATGTGCAATCCTTTTATTCCGTGAAACAACTCTAAACATCGAAAATATTAAAATATTTCGAAAAATATTAAATATAACTGTTGTTGAATAAAATTAATTTATTGGAAAAATGACTGTACATTTTTTTAGCAAAAAGTCCCGAGTAAGCTTCCTGACTCCTACATAATAAGGGATTTTCTGTTGAATTTGAGGGGGCAGATCGACGAAATTTTTCTTCTTACTCGATAATTCTCATTAAGCTTCCCCTCTCCTGCATTTTCCGAGATTTTTTATCGAATTTTAGAGAAAAGATCGACGGAATTCTACGGAAGTTCATTTGTCTTCTGGAGTATAAAATCGTCCAATAATTGAAAATTCATGAAATCCGAATAAGAATATTTTAACCTTACTACAACCCCCTATCGTACTTTATACTGATGTATGTAGGAAAAGTAAAAACAAATAACATATGCGGATGTACCATATATAAATATATATATATATATATATATATATATATATATATATATATATATATATATATATATATATATATATATATATATATATTGCGAATCAGTATATTCTTGAAATAATAATTACGAAATTTATATTTCAAAACATTCAATTCAGAGTTATTGTTTGCCGCAAGTAATTACTCAAGAATTTCATATCTGAACAATACATATGTATTGTTCAGATATCAAATACTACGCTTCTATATTGTATTCAATTAATTGATGAGAATGTATTTTAGTTAAATATATCCTTTTGCAATTTCTGGTTCATTTCCACATCGTTATCTTCCGACAACTTATTGAAAGGAATATTCTTCAAGTTGAATGGAATCATATACTTCTCTATTGTGTAAAACAGATCACAAAAGGAACTCTGTAAACTCATAAATCTTAGAAAACGCGGCAAGTAATGTGATACATTCATTCTCGTTAATTGGGGTCAATATGCAAGTCAAACTCAGTTCATAGAATTTAATTTGCTACTTGACGGAACAAATTGAAAAACTTGAAAATGTTGAAAATATTTGAAACAGTGGTATGTATTGAATCTGAATGAAAACTATTAGTTTCCCTACATCCCTATTAGTTTCCCTACAATTCTGCGAAATTTCGTGAATATGTCGACTTTTGATTATGGTGCCAAATAGATTAATATATTACATATATTACTGCTCAGCAGTATTATTATTAGTATATTGCTTAACAATATTTATAATTAATTATTTATAATTGCTTAGGATTATTTCTAATTTTCAAGCTATATTGGCACGAAATATAAGTTAATTTAGTACTTCAAAATAATTGTACTTGTCATCCAGAAAACCGATAAACGTCAGTGTGTTTTGCAACGTTTAAAATATTGTGTCGTGGAACTTGTCTTATCTATCTTGGGAATTAAGAATTTAAGTGCATGCATTAAGTATTTGCATTACGTATATCTTATTATATAAGTGACTGTTGGCTAAATATTAGGTTTAAAAATACAAAACGATTATCAAAAATATATTCGTTAATGGATCGAATTAGACCTACAAGAATGATGGTTAAAAGCACAAACTCACTCACGCACACACACACACACACGCACACACACGCACACACACACATTGATGCTTGAAACGCGCTCTTCCGCCGAAAAATCGAATTTGAATTTTCGGTACCGTCACAATAAGTTCCCTATACATTATTCCTACGTATATAGGGAAAGTAAAAATGCGTAAGAGAATATAAGTATTACATTTCATATGGATAAACAGACTACAAAGTTTTAATATTCTGTTTTATGCGTAAATATCCTAGAAATGGGAGGTAATAGTTTTCAAATTTTGAAGTCCGTCTTACAAGAGGCATACCATTTCTACTTTTCTTACCCTCGTCGAGCGAGCACGTTTCAAGCATCCCTGATCACGAATCGAATATTTTTGAGGTGATGCCAGTGTGTCTGCGTCAGTGAGTCTGCAGAGACGATATTTCACGAACGAATGGTGCGATTCGAATGAAATATGACACAAAAATTACAATCCCTTAATATTGAAAGCCTATCGCTTTTAAACACAATCGAATGTTCAGAACTCCCTAAATTAACCAATTTGACAAAAATGGCTCTAAATTAATGAAAATGACTACTAATTCATGAAAAATCAGTGTCCATTAAAGAATATAAGAATTCATTATAAAAATAATAAATTTATCCGTTATTCTGTCCGTAAGCTAGTCGAAAATTTTTGCGACGAATTTAGCTGGATATCGCTAACTTGCCGACTTTGATAAATGTTGCCAAATTGACAAAAATGTCGCAAATGTATAATAATGGTGTTAATGGGAAGTAATAATTTTCGGATTTTGAATTCTTTTATACAAGGGGCATGCCATCTATAAATGCTCATCTCTCCTTTTCTCTGTACCGCTTGGCGATATATTTGGAAAACTTGGATATTAATATAGCGGAATAAATATAATCAACTTGGCAACATTTCTTCCCAGATTGTTGTAAATTTCGTCAAAATTGAAAGATGGACGCCAAGTTTACGATTTAATATATAAGATGTTTCACTATATTGAATATATTACTTATTGAGGATACCATCAATATTCATAACTATCAATTTAGAGCTGCGTGGAATATACGTTAATTATATAGATCAAAATAATTTTAAATGTAATGATGTTATTCGGAAAAGCACAAATGTGCAATTCAACGTTAAAAACCCTACAACGTGGATCTTATACATAGTTTTTTCACTGTGAAAGAGATAAATTCATTGCATGAAATAAGGAAAGTCATGTGCTGCTAACATAATTTTTAACACTTTACAACAAAGTTGAAATGTGTTTATGACTTTGTTCATTCTGTCTGTCTGTCTGTCTGTCCGTTAGCACGATAACTGCCGTGAAAATGACTTAATCAAAATGAAATTTTAGTATGTTGTTCAGACGGTCTGTAGGACCTATGGGAATGTAAATGAATAATATTATCCATATAGTTTTGGATTCAACCCGGGTTGGAAAAATGAAATACATTGATCCCTATGGGACATGATTTTTCAAACATTTTTTAAGCGGATTTAAAACTCGCAATTTGATTCGAAAATTTTAGGTAATATTCAAATTGTTCCATAAAATATATAAAAAAAATTCAGCGAAATAAATTCAGTAGTTTTTTTAATAAAAATTAAAATAATAATAACACTACTTATAAGAAGCGATCACGTGACCATGATATGGAAAGATCACGTGACCCACTTCAAAATGATATATGGCATCCATCTTGTCTCAAAATCGTGATTTTTAAAGTCCTTTTTAATTCATATTGAGTGTTGTATCCGTTCTAAAACCACTTTGTTTTTGCTTAAATTCTGTGCATCTACATACTGAAACACTGCGATTACAATATATTTGAGTTTAAATGCTCATCCAAATTTTATTATTTCTACAACGAAGCCTATTTTTCACCTGTATAAAATGTAAACAGCAAAATATGCAGAATGAGTTGTATTAGAATTGCTGTATTTCTTTAACACAAAATCATTTAGTTCATGGAGTCTGCATAGCTGATATGAATGAAATATTCATTGATTTTACAAGGAGAAGGACGGTTTTTTTCGATGAAGTTTTACGCATAGAGTTTAATTACTTGTAGCGCCATGGTCTTAATTTTTAATAAAATAAATTATTATAGTATTGTGATGAATGAAATGAATGGGAGGAAGTTATGAATGAAATCCTGTTTTTATAGAGAGATCCAGGCGTGTTATTTTTTCTATGACGTCATTTGAATGAATTTCAGTTGTTTTCGATGAGGTTTCAAATATAATAAATTATCGTAGTAGTATGATAATTCTAAAATTATTACCGATGAATGTATCACATTTTGGAGATGTTTAAACCAGGCAATTTATATTTCAATGCCGTCATTTGAATGAAGTTCATTTTTTTCGATGAAGGTTTAAGTTTTCAAATATAATAAATCAATGTAGTATTGTGATAAGTTTTAAAATATTACCGAGGAATGTATTGCATTTTAGACATTTTTAAATAAAATTGCATTGAAGTTGGAAAGTGTTTCATAATCAATGCTTTAAGCATGACTGATCTTTCTTGTTTATATATTAATATACTTCATAACGTTCCTGATTAAGATTATCGTCTCACTAATGCATATCTGTACATGATTTGCAAATCACTTACGCAATAGACACATAGCTGAACCCCGGCATTTCAATTTTCAGATCAGTGTGGAAGAGAGGTGAACATATCTCTGAATTCATTCGAAAGCATGCTAAATGCAATCAAACAGCTAAAATTAGCTTGAAGAGCAACACCACATAGGTCTAATACATATAGATTATTGTGTGGAGATGAAACAATTGAAGAGTCAAGTTTTCCCCATCAGTGTAAAAATAAGAAACTTTTAGTAAAAGGCATGTATACAAGTTTAGCACTTTGTTAATTCCAGAGTAAGTATTTGATCATTGTACAACGAAATGTCACAAAATACAAGTATCAGTTCTTTGAGGCTGCAACTAAAATACTAACAATTATCCCACTTGAAGACATAAATGGTTGAGTGTTAACTAAGACAAATAGTGAGTTAAAAGTTATAGTTCGCGAGATGTGAAATGGATGGCGCTGTGTACCAAATTGAATTTTCACTCCTACCATCTATTGCCAATTCCATAAACTATTTATCTTAGAAGCTAAACAATCTAAGAGAGAGAGTTAATGAGGTGAGATATAGACTCTCCAGTGACTTTGCACGTCCGCCAACTATTGCACATTCTCTGAAAAAATTTTCTTAGGAGCAAATATTTCTAAGAGAAAAATTTGGCGAGATGAGGAATAGATAGATGGCATTGACTATCCAGTGACTTTTTATGCGCGCCATCTATTGCATATTTTCTGAACTACTTCTTTTTAGGAGCAAATGAATCCAAGGGAAATGAAATTATATGGAAAACACGACAGTGGCAAAAAAATTAAAAATTAAGATATTACCAATTTGACGATATTTTGCAAGATTATTCGCCAAGTTTCAACACATGTAACAGCAAGCGATACAGACAAACGGAGAGAAGAGTATTTGTAGATAGTATGCTCTTGTATGACGGAATTCAAAATTTGCAAAATATGCCCTACCATTACATAATTATTATCTGTTTGGTGACATTTTTGTCCCATTTGCAACATTTGGAAAAGCTGCCAAGCTGGCAAAGTACCTCTAAATTCATCGCAAAAATTTTCGACAAGCTCTGGAGACGGACAGACGGAAAAATGAATTATTCTTATATAAAATTCTTATATTCTTTACAAGATATTGAATTTTCACCAATTAGTTTCTTTTTTTTTTTATTTTGAACCATTTTTATCAAATTTGCAACAATTTTATCAATTTGGCAACTTTTAAAATGCAAGTCGCTAAGTTGGCTATATTCCACCAAATTTGTCGCCCAAATTTCGCCAAGAGTTTCAGACGAAGAAATAGGTTATTCTTATATTAAATTGCATTCTTTCCAAGATATTTAATTTTCATCCATTAGTCCTCATTTTCATTTATTCAGCGTCATTTTGATCAATATAGCTACATTTCCATCACTTTGGCAATTTTTAAAAGAAAATTAGCTAAGTTGCCGGTTTTCTGCCAAATTCGTTGCCCAAATTTCCCCAAGAGCTACGGACGCAGAAACATGTTATTATTATTTTAGAGAACTAACTATTGGCGAATTCTAAGGCATCAAGAAGCAAATCTGTTTCTCAAAATATTTTTTCTCTTGAATGGAACTAACTAGATCCACGAGAATGGTGTTAACAAATTTATAGCAAAATGTTATGTATGAAAACTATTTCGCAATAGTTAATGCTTTTTGCGAATTATATATTTCTTAATCTAATTTATGGAATATATAGAATTTTATTACACTGGTAAATTTGTACACTGGTTGTTGATATCAGCTAACTCTTATTAAGATTATATTTAACAGTTTAATTTCTAAAATTATTAAAGTTTTTACAGTAAATGCTTATTTGTGCTTAGGTAAACAATGCACTTTACTAATGATTACAATGTAAACAATGATTACAATGCACTTTACTAATTTTTTACATGAATGAAATATGTTTTCCTTTTAGCAATAACAGTCTGAGCTTTAATTTGTATCAGCGCAAATATATATACGTAATATATATTACGATATATATACGTAATCTTTCTAATTACCAAATTCCACCCTATTCATTTATTAGAGCAAGACACACATATTGATAAGCTTGAAAGTTTGACTATGGTTAGAAAGTATAAGCCCATTGAAGAAGGAAATATTATTAATTGAAATGAATTAAAATGAAAAGTTAAATTATATTTGTTGCTTTAAGAGCGTAATCAAATGGTCTTATTTAGAGTCAGAATATCAACAGGGCTTATTAAGTGCGTGTTACGTCCAATCAAATTGAGAAATGTACACTTTGGACGTATAAAAGAAGCTTCATTAGGGAATATCAAAATCGAATATTTAGTATTACACCCGCGTAGAGGGCGAAAGACATATTTAAGACGCAATATGTAATTGCACTAGGACGCAGTTATCTATGAGGCGTATGACCCTCTCGCAAATCTGCCTAAAGCGTAGTTTGGGCTGCTCAGAAACTGGGACGCAACCAAGCGTGTTATCGATCAACGGACGTATACACCTTTTGAAACTCTGCATGACTTCAAGTATTCCTTGCTTTAAACTCCCAGTAACAACGGGTACATTTTCTACGTAATCAAGTTCTACAACAAGAAAGCTACTGCAATTAACTACTTTTAAAAAGCGCACAGATCGCGCCGTAGCCATGTATGCGGTCATGCAGCGATTTCTTTTATTTTCATTATAAGCGGGCATATTCTTTGGTTTGTCAGATTTCGCGGTGTGGAATTCTAATCAGAGGTGGTTTGCATCTTAAATCGCGGGCAACAGTGAGTACATTTACTAGTTAAAATATAATAGTTTAATACGCTTGTCGCTTGTTTTAATTTATTTATGACAATAATACAAAACAATAATGAATAGTCAAAATATTAACTGCAATTTTCATATACATTTATATTTATTTTCGTTTCCGTGAAAGTATTTACATAATATCTGAGAAAATCATACTTTCTTTATTATCTTTATCCGTGGAATAAAATGTAACAGAGAGTTTCACTTCACGTACTTCTACATTACAGGAAGTGAAGATCAAAGAGGCTTAAAAATAAAGTTTGCAAATTGAGATATTTCTTAACGGTAGATCATCTTAAATCTTAGTCTTTGGTGTGTATTGAAGAAATGCAAAAGGAAAAATTTATGCGAAAATATATACTTGCACTATTAAAGACTGACGTGAAATATCAATGACAGTTTTGCTTGAATGGATGTTATCTAGTTACATTTATATTAAGTAACACAGGTGAATATTGACGGTATAAATACACGGCGTTTTCCTTTTGAAAAGATAAAATTATGACTGAGTTTCATTGCGAAAATTTTACAGTTTGATATTCCCCTTGTATCAACTTGATCGGGCCTGCTTTAACACAATTCATACCCTTCAGATAGAAAACGACAATTAAAACTCAATAAATACAGCAAATATACAAAAACATGCTTGTCAGCCGGTTTTAAAGGCAAAACGGCAACCTTGTGGATCAACAGGAGAAGCGATCTGAAGTACTCAAGGTCGAAAACTGAACATAATATACGTAACTGAAGATAAGAATAACGCTGATGTTACCACCTACGGAAGAAAAGATAGATGAAAAGCTAAAACGATATATAGGAAACTAGGAACGGATAAAACAGCAGAATACTAAAAAATAAGATGGTAAGAGAAGAGATAACAGAAACGAATAAAGACAAAGGAATAGTGAGAAAACTACTAAAATAAGGGACGAAAAAACATGAGACGCTTAAACCAACTGTAAGAAATAAGTTGAATGTATTGGAAATGATGGGACACCGATTAGAAATTAAATGCAAATATAAAATAACCAACTGATTTTGGAGGCCATATAGGCTAACTTTGCCAAATAAAATGGCAGAAAATATAATTAAAAATCGGAAAAAAAAGGTAGAGTAGTAATCGAAAGAAGAAGGAAAATAACCAAAATAATATATATATATATATATATATATATCCGAAATGTTTACATGGAAAGTAAAAAGGGATAACAATCGTTAATACCAGTGTTTGATTTAAAAACGATAGAGAAACGTTCAAGAAATACTAATATAAAATTGAATTAAGAGAAAAATGATTTTGGCTTTCGAAAAAATTTGAATCAGAATTAGAGTCAAAATAATGTTCAGTAATTGAATATTTGCATACCACTTATTTTGAAACATAGTGCATGATTTCGTTAATACGAAATTTAAGAGCCATTTTTGTTTAAGCAAGATAACCAAATCCGCATAGTTTCCGATCTTACTTGAATAAGTAAGGCCACGATTCTTGCCGGTCACGAAGAAGAATGTTTCCTGCCTTCGAAACCGTTTATATTTGTATATTTCTTATCTTTACGAAGTTTCAATTACCTTATAACTGCTGCAGTAGCTTTTGAGTGATTAGTTAATTTCAGAAAGAAGGTTCAAACATACATAGTATTCAAGAAATTGCTGTAAATTTTATCGGATACTTCAAATTTTTTTTCATCTTTCCTAAGACGGAAACTACCACCATTTTATTTCGATTATTCTAATATCCTTTGCAAATCAAAAGTTGGGAGGAAGAGGGGTGGGGGGGAGGACGAAAGAGTTGATATAAAATTTCTCTGACACTATTGTCAAAAGGAATCTAAATTAAAATACTTCTACACTAACAGCAAAAAAATCATGAAAGTAACAACAGCTTGCGAAAGAAAAACAGATGTGTTTAACATATTGAAAGGTTATATTTTTACTCAAATTAAAATCGCATTAAGAGTATTAGTCCATGCCTGCTCACTCTAAATATATTTTTGTGGTCTCATTCTAGTGAAAATTTGTTTGTTACACATTCGTATGGAAGACCGAAATAACTTGGTATATTATTAGGTTATTAATTTTAAATTTTTGGCAATTAATTTAAAGTAAATAAAAAAATATTGAAATTTACTTCATTTCTGTCACCATTAATGAATCACAAACCCCTGAAAGATAGTTAATTTAGCCTTATCAAGGTCAACTTGCCCCACCCAAGGGCAAGTTGACCTTGTTAAGAAAAGGTTTTTGTAATAACTAAAAGAGTAAAAAACCGATTTATGATTAATATGTTCGTTGTTAATAATATTTATATAATTCGTGAAATGTAACATCATTTAACATATTTCGCATTTTTTGTATTCCATTTTTAATATTTTTCTTCTGAACCGACCTTCATAATTGGTGAGGTCAACTCCAATTATTGTACTGACAACACATTATTTTAATGTATTAAATGCAATCAGAATGGCGCTGCATAGTAAACAAACTCATTTTAGGCATATAAACTTGCTGTAAAAGAGAGTATAGTTGACTAAATGTACCAATCGATATCGGCGGTAAAAAGTCATCTAAAATTTGAGGCACATATTTTCTTACCTTTGATAGTGTAATTGCTTCTTATTTTTGTCGTGAAGAAAAAGTATGTTTTCATTCCACCCTGATTAATAAGTTTTATCAACTATATTTTATATTTGTAACGGAGTATTTTAATTTTAGAGTACAAATTGATATTTGAGGTATCAACAATCTGTGTGAAAAAATTCCTTCTATAATACGTGGCATAGATAAATAATAAAAACTTATCTGTGAAATGGATATTATATTAAGTTCATTAATTGCTTAAAATATGATGGTTTAGCTTTTATTAATTACATGCATATATTCTTAACCGAATTCTACAATTTTTTATATATCGCTATATTTATTATCGAGTTTTGATAAATGATAGTTCTTTATAACAATCAAGAATTTCAAAATCTATTATTTTTTCAATTTATTTTCTTAATATATAAATAAAAATAACGGATATATAAACACAAAAGTTTCACTTTCGTCCTTAAGATAAACAAACTTCAATAACCTTTTGAAATACGATTTTCAACTTCTCGATTAAATATTATAAATAGTATAATATATTCATATTTTTTTTATTCCAAATTCATTCGCATAGGTTTTGCAAAATATTTTGTTTATTACATATGAAAAATGATAGCGAATAACAAACGATTCATCAAATGCTTTATTGTTCACACCACACATTTCTAAGCAATTGAAAAGAACCAGCACACACTCCGAGGATGAAGCGTTTACGTTCATTTTTTATGAATTTATCTTTCTGAATAGAAAATTATATTTCCTCTTTCAAAATCGTTTATCACAATTTATATGCCATTTATATCTCGTTCTTTCTGGTTTGAATGGGATATGTTGAACATATTTTGGAATGGTTTAAATGAAATATTTATTGTTGTAGAACTTAAAAAAAAATCAATCTTTATTACGAGTACGTGAAGTATGAGAGTATTATTCTCCAACTCAACTATTTGGCTCATTTGCGCAGGACTTCTCTCTTTAACGCAGTTGTTAATCGGTAACGAACTGGGTAGTTTAAAACGTATGTCCATATTCATAAATAACAATTTCAACTTTATGAAAATATTCTTCTTTATGCAAACATCGATTCAAGACAATCCCAAGCCTCTCCACACGAAATAAGGGAACATCATTCTCCCTCTGAGCCAATATATATATATATATATATATATATATACATCAATAGAAACCGTGATAAGCGAAGAAATCAAAATCTTCAGAAGCCAAATATCAACCTTGAATACTCAAGATGTTGGCGCATTGCAGCTTTCGCTTCCAAAGTAGAAATATAAAGAAGATTAAAACCAAGACCAAATGCATTGCATAAAATGGTAGAGGGAGGTTGTGACCCCTCTTTCCCGTTTAGAGCAGCTTTTTGGCCCGGGCAACGATCACGGAACCAATGCAATACAATAGTCAATCCTCCGGAAATGTGCAACATCAAAAGCACACGAAATTAAGAGACAAGCTGGAACGGCAAAGTATGAAAAGAAAAACCAATAAGACTGATTACGACAAAGAGCAACTGAACTATATATGTTCTATACACGCATGCGCGTTGTAATACCAGTTTCGCAGAGCAACCTGGGTTTCTATAATATCCTTAATAAAGGAATTTCCCTTTATTAAGGATATTATAGAACCCTTATTATATATGAGGATATTATAGAACCCTTATTATATTCTTATATATATATATATGAGGAATCTCATCCACTATACTGGCCAACCTTTATCTACATTTTTACGAAATTCAGTACCCTTTCAACAGTCATATCATGTACCAATGTATTGATCATCTAATTATTATTAAAATTACTAATGAATCTCCTATTTCAAATTTTAAGTTTTATCCACTTTATCTACAAATAATTGAATATGCATATACATCACACTGGATCAAATACCTAGACGTTAGTTTAAAAATTAAAAATGCAGACACATTAAAAATAATATTGCGACGAAACTGAAACATGTAACTTCAAAGTAAATAAGCTTTAACATTATCCATCCGATCTATCAAAATCTGTATATAAAAATATTATAAATAACCAGTTATTAAGGATAAAAATGTTAAGTGCACCATGTTACTACAAAGAACATATTTTTAAACTCATAAACACCACTATCAAAAATTCCTACTCGACAAAACCTATTTTTTGATGTATTAAAACACAAATGAATTTTAAATTCAAAACCTTGCTCCAAGTATAGAAACACATTGACATATCAATCTGAACCAATTTTAAATAAAAACAAGAGAGATCAATCATGCTTAAAGTATTGATTATGAAACACTTTCCAACTTCAATGCGATTTTATTTAAATAAGTCTAAAATGCAATACATTCCTCGGTAATATTTTGAAACTTATCACAATACTGCATTAATTTATTATAATTGAAAACTTAAACTTTCATCGAAAAAAATGAACTTCATTCAAATGACGGCATTGAAATATAAATTGCCTGGTTTAAACATCTCTAAAATGTTATACATTCCTCGGTAATAGTTTTAGAATTATCATAATACTACGATAACTTATTATATTTGAAAACTTCATCGAAAACAACTGAAATTAATTCAAATGACGTCATAGAAAAAATAACACGCCTGGATCTCTCTATAAAAACAGGATTTCATTCATAACTTTCTCCCATTCATTTCATTCATCAGAATACTATAATAATTTATTTTATTTAAACATTTTGTTTAAGACCATGGAGCTACAAAAAATTAAACTCTATGCTTGAAACTTCATCGAAAAAAATCGTCCCTCTCTTTATGAAATCAATTAATATTTCATTCATATCAGCCATGCAGACTCCATGGACTAAATTATTTTGTGTTAAAAAAATACAGGAATTCTAATACAACTCATTCTATATATTTTGCTGTTTACATTTTACATAGGTGAAAAATAGGCTTAGTTGTAGAAGTAATCAAATTTAGATGAGCATTTAAACTTAAATATATTGTCATTGCGTTGTTTCAATATGTAGATGCACAGAATTTAAGCAAAAATAAAGTAGTTTTAGGACGGATACAACACTCAATATGAATTAAAAAGAATGGATGCCATATATCAAGATGGATGCCATATATCATTTTGAAGTGGGTCATGTGATCGTTTCATATCATGGTCCCGTGATCGTTTCATATAAGAGGTGTAATTATTATTTTAATTTTTATTTAAAAAACTACCGAATATATTTCGCTGATTTTTTTTTATATATTTTATGGAACAATTTGAATATTACCTAAAATTTTCGAAGCAATTGCTCAATATTCTTCATTTCGCTCAATATATTTCATTATTTCGACCCGGGTTCAATCCAAAACTAATTGGGTGATATTATTCATTTATATTCCCATAGCTTCTACAGACCGTCTGAACAACATACTAAAATTTCATTTTGATTAAGTCACTTTTACGGCAGTTATCGTGCTAACGGACAGACAGACTGACAGACAGACAGACAGAATGAACAAAGTCATAAACGCTTTTCAACTTTGTTGCAAAGTGCTAAAAATAATCTCTATGTTTCACTTCCAACAGTTGCAATCTTAGTATATAGACTTAACTGTAACCTGTATTGAGTTAAAAACGTAGTCAGTATCACGTAATTTACAATGTAAGCAACCCAAGGGGTAACTACATTTATATTATTTTATTCTTATTCTTTCTCATTACATTGTATTCTGATATGAATACAATGCTCGTATATCTGATTATATTTTATTATTTTATTTTATTTCTTATATATCTGATGCAGTTTCTATTTTATTCTACGTCGGACCATGTGCATTGTTTCTGTAATACAATTTACAGTAATGCACACAGAAACGTAGAATCCGCGTTAGCGAACCAGGTATGGCCCTTGATAACGTATATGGTTTCGGAAATGCTTTTCACTTTTTTTTTCAAATTAGTCTATTTCAAAAAACTTTTGGAAGCCAAAAAGGCCTAGCTCCACGTGTAAAACCATGTTTCTGTTTTGCAACTTTTCATCTTATACACAATTTTTGCATGTACACCATGTATGTTTATGCAGGGAGCAAGGGGTTTATTACCTTAAGTACTTGCATTACATATATGACTTATAAAAGTTTAATCTAAGTGTGTAGTTGAGGGATTATAGCCACCCATCTTTACCACATGCATTTCTTTTTCCATTTCTTGACTTATATATGGAACAGGGAAAATGGGGTATTTTATACCACTTTAGTACTTGTTTTATTTATAATGTTTTATTTATAATGTTCTAATTATATTCTCCAACAGTTTGTCGTATAGTTATTTATGATATCACATTTACACTTCAATCCATCTTCGTTTCATTTTTGCAATACAGAACAATTTCAATTAATGATCAATCTCAGGTATATATAATACAATTAAAATAAATAAATAAAAATTCAATTATATATATATATATATATATACATATATATATATATATATATATATATATATATATATATATTCGTTTTAATTCATTTTCTGTATTCTCATCTACGTTCATCTTCAACAGCTTCTGAGTAGAAATATGCGAGTTGAACTTTTCATTTGTATTATTAATTTCGCATATTCTTGAACACGTTTTGATTATTTTTAGAGTGGTGTCTGTCTGTCTACCGTCTGCCGATTTCTTCTGTGAACAACAGCTGTCACAAATATTTTAAGACCTTCACGAAACTTTATATTAGACGTTGTTAACGAGAAATCTAGAACTAAATATATTTTTTTCAATTTTTCAAAATTACACGTGCTATGCCTCTTTACAGTATGTTCAACAATTCGTGGACGGAAAAAAACTGCGCGTGCTACGCCTTGTGCCTTTATTGATACATATTGTACCTAAATAGATTCTTTGCCAAATATTTTTCAATTTTCATATGGGGTATATATTAATATTTTACAGTCCGATTTTGTTAATGGACGAGGTCGAATAGTTATTGCATGTGCTGCACGCCATTAATATGTGCGCATTGTATGACAATAATTTCTCTAAAATGTAAAACACATTTATTTCCTATTTCGGATAAATTGTGTAATTTAATATTTTGCAGTTCAAGTTCATTTTAGAATAATTGCATGTGCATAATTGCATGTGCATTAATTATACAATGTGCTGAGTAATTGAGTAATTTTACTGTATATTTAACGGTAACTTTTCTAAAACTTAATTATTACTTTTCTTATATACATAATGTATAAGGAAAGTGTTGTGACGGGGTCGAAAATTCGAATTCGAGTTTTCGACGGGAGAGCACGTTACAAGCATCCCTGATCACGAATCAAACATTTTTGAAGTGATGTCTGAGTGTGTGTGTGTGTGTGTGTGTGTGTGTATGTCAGTGACTCTGTGGAGACGATAACTGACGAATGAATGAACCGATTAGAACAAAATTTGGTACAAAAATCACAATCCGTAAACACTGGAAGCCTATTGTTTTTATACTCAATCTAATGTTCAGAACCCCCCTAAATTTTCTAGGGAAATATTGAAAAAATCGTCAAAAAATTAAAACCACTAATAAAGTTGCGCAAATAGATATTTCTTATGTAACTTTTTATTAGAAAACGATTGACATAAATTTTAAAACGCTAACATGAACCGTTCTCGAGATATTGCGCATTTTTCAAACAAATTTTCAAAAAGTCATATAAAATAAAAAAAAATATATATATACCCTATTGAGAAACATGTTCACTTTTCATATGTAATACCATGCGATAAATTTGGTAACATCATTTTTGTGGAACAAGCTCGTTCCATTCATGAAAAAAGATACTTTGAATAATACTTTTGTATTTGGATGCCGATAGTCATTTATCTGCTGTAAGAATAACTTGTTTCTCTATCCATAACACTCGGCGATATTTTGGCGACGAATTTCGCGGAATACCGCCAACTTGGCGACATTTTAAATTGTTGCCAAATTAACAAAAATCTCGCCAAATGGATAAACATGACGCCAAATCAATGAAAATGACGACTAATTGAAGAAAATTCCATATCTTGGAAAGAATATAAGTATCTACTATAAGAATAACATTTTTTTAACTAAAAGTACTAAATTCATTGCATTATATAAGGGAAGTCATGTGTTGCCCACATCAGATTTTTTACTATTGGGATGTTTAATGAAGATATATATTTTACTTGGCCAGTTCGTTGCTGAACGTAGACGGACAAAAATTTTTATTCTACCCCCCCCCCACCTCCACCACCACCATATTTTTGGTGATATATATTGTTCCACAATAAAAACAATAAAATCTTCTGTAATTTCGACGTGTGGTACAATTTGAAGTTTCACAGGCAAATTTAGAACGTGGTTGACCAATTAAATTATAACGCCTCTCATAATTAATCTAATTTTTTGAATTTTTCTCAAAAGAATCATTAGGTGTTGTGCAGTGTAATGTTGTACAGATTATTGCAGAAAGTGGTTGGATTAAAATTGCGAGGGCGTGAGGCGAAAACCGACATGCATATAAATGTTCTAGGGATATTCTTTAAATATACAACTAACTTTTTATATAATTTACAGATGTAACGTAATGGATTGAAGAATTATATGTATCACTACCTTAAAAAATATTTTTTAAACAACCAGAAATATCCCTCGCGTTATTTGAACTCTTACGAATACATAGTTAATTATATACAAGCTTCGATTTTATACATATTTTTCTTTGGATATTTAATATCATTTTTACACTATTTAAATCACCGGTGTAAGGCAAGCATTTTCTCGTCATCCCTCGACTACTGGGTTGTGACTCGAATTCCATATATAGACATAAATGTTATGGTTTTGGTTTAGGTTCAAATGTAATCCTCCCTTGCAATACGACAGGGCACCGCAATGGTTCATAATCTGTGGCAGCTAAATGGTTCATAATCTGACTGACCTCTAAAAATTGACAAATAATTAGGTAATTAAGTGTCCGACTATTACTAAAAACATTATTATACATTATAAAACATTAAAATGCGTATATCGTAATGCGCAATATAAATTATCGTATATCGTATAATTACTTATATCGTAATATAAATACGTAAATATAAATACGTGTATTGTATATTTACTTACATCGTAATACAAATACGTAAATAAAAATACTTATATCGTACACTTACTTACAGCGTAATACAAATACGTAAATATAAATACATATATCGTAAAATATATGACTTTATATTTCGTTCATATGTCTTCGCAGTTCTAGAGTAAAGTGAAGAATTTCCTACTTCTAAAACTTGGAGAGGGCTCAAAATTCAATGTTGGTGTTGCATAATGTTCAGATAAAGTATTTGAACCTTAGCCAGAAACATTTTAATAGATAAAATAGAAGCGATATTTGGACAGAAAAATCTATTCTGTAATTCTCTAAAGAACTTTGCGAAATGTTTACGTGGACTCTTTTGTTTTATGGGAAATTTGAAACGCAGAGTTATATTTTTGCGATCAGTGTTGAAAATATGTAGAACAAAAATGTTTTTCTTTTCTAAAAGTAATCTATCATCGAATAGATTTTTAAAGCTTTAAATATATAAATACATGAAGCTGCATTTTAAAAAATATTCTACGAAATATCAGATGAGTCGCAATTTTGATATTATGGATATAAACAAGATATATATTCTTTTAGCAGATCTTATCTGAAAGGAAAAACATTGTTATAAGGGATTAAAGTAAATATGTCGCATTTGAATAATTATTTTAATATTTTTAAGTCATCTTGTTAAAAAGTAAAATATTTATTGTATAGAGATGATTTTTACTCTATAGCATCCTTAAACTTTTGCTCGCCCGGTTCTTAGTGAAATAAATTTTGTAGCTGCAAAATACCTAGTGCTTTTGACCACAGAGGACTACCGTATTTCTTCGGATTTTTACTGCTGAATTTCTGATAGATTTGTTTTTAGCATTTTGGTGCAACGTTTTCTATATATTTCAATAATTTATCACTTTTTTACACATTTTAACAATTACTACAAAAGTGTTAAATGTTAAAAAATTAATAATAGTGTGCATTTGTATACATTAAATAGATTCAATGTATGAGGCTAATACTTTATTAACTAATGCCTTTCATTGGAAAACAGTACGACGTATTTGAGGTAAGGGTCCTGTATAATCCTGCTACGTCATACAAGTAGGTGCGTGGTCTTCCAGGTAAAATATGCTATGCTTTGTACAAAACTAAATTCTGTTAACTGATTTATTCAATATAAAACACTACATAAAAATATATTTTTTTTATATGCTGATTTGTCTTTATTGGAGTTCGTAGCTAAAAAGCTATAACTTCTAAAAGTGTTAGTCATAGGTTAACATCATAACATTATTTCAACTTTTATGGAATATTTTATTATAGACTTTTTTATTAAAATTTTACTGGTAGTTGTGCAAATAATTTGAATATTGCAACTCATCGAAGTGATCAAACTTGTGAGCGTCGAAAGAAACACATATTTAGTAATATTAATAGCATAATTTCTATTTATTCCCATTCAAAAAAGAGTGTGTGGGATTTTATTGTATTCATCTTAATAAAAATGTCTCCAGTAAAGATAATTATTGTATCATTAATGTGTTTAATTAATAATTCATGAATGTGTAATGAATGTTGCAATTACAATAATTGAATTATTTTGGTGAAATCATGAGTAATTGCTACAAGATTTTTTCTTAAAAACCGGAAGAAATCTAAATAAAGCACAGGATTGATAATCCATAGCTTTATATTATATCGGCATCCAATGTAATATTTAAAATAATATATAAATGCCTTAAATTGTAAATACATAATTATAAAAAATATATTATTGCGCGAATTCCTGATCTGGGTTAAATTAGATTTCATGACATTCAAAATTTTAACTGAGCTAAACAATTCCTACATTGAAGCGCAGCAGTCAACCACGCATAGCATTTTCTTTTCATTTTCAAAGGTCATACGCTTAATTATTCAATCATTCGCTTGTTGTTGTTGAGTCCCAGATCGTCCGATCTACCAGAAAGGTGTAAGGTAACTGTTTGGACGGTCGGGAAGTGCCACATAATTTAGACCGGAACCCAGTGGGGGAGGCATCCACAAGGACCGTTTCTCCCCTTCCCCTATCACCAACCTCTCGGAAGGACTTACGGACCCGCATGTTTAGCGTGATCGTACTCCGCGTAAACACGGCGGCAGTTATGGCAGTGGCGGCAACCGAACCCCGACCTACAGAGTGCAATTCCCGCGGCCTGAACACTGAGCTACCGCCCACCAATCATTCGCTTGTAAAGTAGTCAAGCATGGGACAATTTTACCGTCAACCATGTTGCCCGTGGATGACATTGGACCGGAACCTAGTGCATGTAACCGGTACAGAGATCGTCCCAGCGTTCCACTGACCCATCACACTTCGTTGGGACATTAGGATCTATAGATTTATCGTGTCCATACTTTGTGTAAACACATGGATCGTTTTCGTGTGGTGTTGTAGATCAAACATGGGACTACTGCGTACGAACCTCCTGTAATAACCGTTGTGTTCATATGAATTCTAAAATGTTTTTTATATTGAATCGCAATTTATTAATTATTTAATATTTAAGATTGGGTTTTAGAGAACAAATTTAAATCACTGTCTCAAACCAACTTACTTTTCCAAGATATAAAATTTTCTTGAATTTGGAAATACTTTCTTAAATTTGGCGACATTTTTGTTATTTGGCTGCATTTTACATAAAGTCGCCAATTTTATATTGCAAATCGTTACAGGCAAATATAGATGACTTTTCTCATATAAAATTATATATACCAGAACCATTATAATTAGAGAAAACAAAAATAATGATAATTTTAGTAAATATTTTACCGCAATCGATGCACGTTTTTACAAGTGTAGAATAACAATTAAAAAACATGGAAATTTATTTGTTTCTTCATAAATCCTAACATATAGCCATATTAAACGCTTTTAATAGAAATTTGTTCATTAATGATAAACATTGATGGGAATAATTTCATAACCAATCAGTTTGATTTGTTATCCTGATATTAAATAATAAGCTGTACCGCATACCGTATTTTCTTGATTCAATTATTTAAAATAACCTTAATTAACTGCAAATTATATTTCACGTATCTAAATAATAAATGGCAATAATGGTTTGCTTCTTGACATTGCACGTGAAAGTATATAATATTTTTTATTGCTGAAGAACCCGTTTTTCCTCTGATGTAAATTGCACCGTCATTCTCGAAAATCAACCCTATCTCCTCCCCACACTAAGGATCATGGAACAAAGAAGGAAAACAGTTCTTAGAGGAAAGATCGTCTTGCGGAGTCAGATGACTATCTTGCGTCTAGGACTATCTTGCGGAATTAGACGTTTGCTATGACTGTCTTGCGGAACCAGACGTTTGCTATGACTGTTTGAAATGAATGTCATAATGATAGCATCATATTAAATTTTATTGAAAATCAAGGAATGATTATTAAAAAATTATTGGTAAACTAAGATATCATACTGTATTTATGCCAAAATTTGAAGTTATGCGACTTTTCAATTTTTAGGTACAACAATGCATATGATATAAATACGAAGTTTTAGAAAAGTATTATATTTGATGGATGTTCAATTTTTTTTAAATATGAAGGAGTTATGCAACGAATATGTTTAAAAGCTTATTAAAAATACCATACTTTGACATTTCCGATTATGTCGAGATTGACACTCTGCGATAATACCTTCAATCACTAAGAGTCCAATTTGTGCAAAAATCGCTTAAGATTGCTTCAGCATGTAATAATTAAAAACTAATTCGAATTAAAAAAAATATTTTGACGAGGGTGATTTGAAAAAAAAATCGTTTCGTTTTGGGTATAGAGGTACCCTTATAGCAAATTTCATGACAATTGATTGATTAGTTTTCTCGCTATGCAGTGGACAATCAAACAGAAGGACATATTCCTTTATTATTATAGATGGTTGGTTATGTCTGAAGTATATTTGTTCGTGGAATATATTTTGATATGGGTTGTATAGAATCTAGATACTTGTTATATGTATAACATTTCATTAGAGTATATGAAATTGTCTCATATACCAGGGTAAAACCTATTTTAATATATAACGTGTTTTTGGAATTTTTTTCAATTATTGGGAAACTACAAATTTGATATAATTTCATACTACATATAAATATGTACTACAGATTTGATATAATGTTATTCTATATATCAATATTTAATACACATTGATATGATTTTTTACTGCATATAAATACGTACTACACATTTGATATAATTATATGTTGCATATAAATGTACACAACACATTTGATATATTTTTATACTACATTTAAATATATTCTACAAATTTGATATAATTTTATACTACATATATATCTATACTACAAATTTGATATAATTCTATAATACATATAAATATATACTATAAACATGATATAATTTTAAACTACATATAAATATATACTACACATTTGATATAAATTTTGATACGTATTTATGTTTTGTGTTGGATTTGCTTGTTGCATTTTGTGTGTTGCATACTTTTATGAAATATACTTTCATGGAATATGAATGGAAAATAAATGGAAATAATAACATAAAGCTATGTTGGAAACGCTATGTTCTTTACACATTTAATATTTATTTTTCAAATTCTAAAACACTTTTGTTAAAATGTTTACAATACCCAGACAAAGAAAACTTTATGTATAATTATATGTTTTAACATTACAAATGGGTTACAATTTCTACCGCTTATAGATAGCTTTTAGATTTGAAAATGCAAATTGTTATATAACTATGATTGATAAGACCTAATATTTTAATTTTTTTTACGCATAATTAAACTATAAACTGTCTTCGGTTATGTCTGAGTAATACCTGTTTAAACTTATACAGGAATATGTTTTTTTAGAAATAAATAAATATATGTTTGCCTTTTGTTCATAGGTTTGTATTCAAAATTGTTATTTTCTTCTAAATCCCAGTTACACAAAATACTTCCAAATAAATAATTTAGGAACATTGAATCGTTCTGTAATGCACAAGTGGTGACAAGTATATTTACTGTCCGCTACGAGATTTTCAGGTCGAATCTCGACCGCAACTGATATGAGAAAAATAATTTTTAATAGCTGTCATCAGGACGCAAATAAATAAAAAAAATCAAATCAGTTCAATCAAAGCAGATGAAAATAATGCTGAAATTGACTTTTTGAATGAGTCTCGCTCGGCTGGTGCATAGTTTGTTTCTTTCTTCGTTGTCGTCGAGTTTTCGGCTATAGGCCGAATCAGTTAATCCATTACAATAAAATTTTTAAATCTTTTTTACTTGTGACCCAAGGGTCTGTCTGAATTTAGAAAGTAAATTTAGATTTCATGACATATAAATGTTAAATCTCAAAATTTTTACTTAGAGTTGTGATAGAGAGAAAAAAAAAAAAAAAAAAAAAAAAAAAAAAGAAAAGGAGAAGAAGAAGAAGAAGAAGAGGAAGAAAGAAAGAAAGAAAGAAACTTGCATGACTGCAAGCTTGGTTATTTTTATATCAGTTTTTACTTTAAAAATCGCTACAGATATACTTCATGTACGAAACGAACCACTAACAAAAATGATACATTCCTCAAAATTTAAATATTCACTACAGTATACGTGGTATCCGTAAACAAATATAGTGTAATAAAAATTTCCGAAAAGTAATGCGAAATTCCGAAAAACTCCAGACAAAGAAAGAAATTATATCACGGTTTTGAGCGTCAAGAACAAATCCATCAATATGGGAATGTACTATCACAAATTCCATTTATATCTAGAATGAGCAAAATTTCAGAAGTGAACAAGGAAATGTTTCGTACATCTTGGCGCCTTGACAGGATTTCGATGTTTATTATACTGTAAATACTTGAGTGTAGCCGCGCTGCACTGTTATTATATTTTATGAACACTTTATTAATTAACGAAGCAGGGAATAAATTGGCGATTTTTTTTTGCAACACCGATATTTTTGTTTCGGGATTTTCTTTGGAACTTGAAACTTATTTGCCAATTCAATTTACCTTGATTTAATTCCAATAACTAGCCCTTAGATAGTCATTATAACCTTTTTATTTCAATGTAAAAAGATTTATCTTTACTTGAGCCATTTACTTTTAGAATTTACCTAATTACAGTTTACCTCAATTGAAAATATACGCGAAGCATAAAGCTCTAATGTGTAATGAATATATTCTTAATATACGCATTTATAAACTACTAGCATATCTGTGGTTGGCGCGTTCTTTTAGCTACTGATTCTAAAATGTGACTCCTAGCGAAGGCTATCAAATTGTGCATTTATTATTATTCAGAGGCAATGTCGTGTTAGTTTTTTGAAAATCCCTCTATATCATCATACATAATTATATTTCTAAATTGATTGTTTAAGGAAATAGTTGATATTACAATCTTTTAAATGTTCCATAGCTATACTTTCCCCAAAGAGCTAGATAATATGTGAAGGGAAACAATAAAATATTTGTGGACATGATGAATGAATTATTTATTACCTAATCGTTTAGACATTTGGTTTTATTGTTTGTGAGTTACAGTATCAAAGAGGTATTGAAACCTAAGAGAATTTGAAAATACATTTAGTTTTACGAAGAGTATTTCAGCTGGAAGAAATTTTAGAAACATTTTTCACTTTTAGAAAAATATTTTAAACATTGCTATAAAATATTGAAGTCTTTACTAATATATATAAATATGAATAACCAGCTATTAAATGTCACTGATATGTAAACGTCATACAGATTATCAGATGAATTAAATTAAATTACGATCTTTCGATAAACGGATAAAAATATTTCCATAAACGAATAAAGTCTAAAATATGTTTCTACATCTAAAGTATGTTTCTACATTTCTTTCACACCTCATCAAGCATTAAACATCTTTAAAATTCTAAAGTTCACTTCGCGTCTAAGTGACTTTAAAGCAAAACAAAATACAACATGTTTGTGCACCGATATTTTGCCAAAGGAGAAATATATTTTTAATATAGCTAGATTACATGTCTATCTAGATTTTATAACATATCTAGATCTAAAATTTCTAGATTCTTATTTATTTAAAACGTTAAAGTGACAACAAATAAAGTATCATACCTTAAAACCTTGAATTTCAAATTCAGCGATGCATTTCATTGAGATTCAAAATTATGTAAATAATAACATGGAAATTCAGCTTGAAATGCACTCGTTTCAACAGTT
Source organism: Amaurobius ferox (assembly GCA_951213105.1). NCBI lineage: Eukaryota > Metazoa > Arthropoda > Arachnida > Araneae > Amaurobiidae > Amaurobius > Amaurobius ferox. The sequence goes on from OX578145.1 coordinate 27,120,847, forward strand.
TTAGTCATCAAAATATGTATGTTAAAGAAAAAGTAGTCTAAATTAAGAATGGTTTTTCTTAGATATAGCTGATTTGAGAACGATTAGAAAGGGATTGAAAACCTTAAAAATCTGAATTTATGTTTCTGATTACTAAATTGTCTCTATCAGATAAAAACATTAAACATTTTTTCAAAAATTTTCATATGAAAAAATTCAGTTTTTACATAAATTTGAATAAAGAATCTGAAGATTTAATAAAGTTATTCTCATTTATTCCTGCAGAAATTGTGGGGGAAGAGAGTGTTATTAATTAACTCAGTTATTCCTTATTATATCATTCTAGGCAAAACGAAAAATGTAAATAAGGCGATTAATCGCCTTGTTTATCCGAGCGTCAGTGAGGTAAGGCCATGTACCGCCCTGAACGTCAGTGATGTATGCCTACATGGCAAACGTAGGTCCATGTTCGAATAGCAACGGATCAACTGTTGCACAAACGTACGATTTATGTATATGAATGGCATATATAAGGTAATGATCAATAGAAACGACTGTTTTATCACACAGTTGGATGCGGTTGTGTTAATATGTAAGTACCCAAACATTTAATACCATAACTGTAAACACGTGCATAACAAGTGCAATATACATAACATGCTTAATCCCTCAGTGTATATGCGAGAAATTAGTGTAAGTAACAAATAAATTTGTGGAACAAATAAATGTGTTACATATACATAAATAAATGGAACAAATGAATTTGTTGTATATACATAAATAAATGAACAAATACATTTGTTGTATATACATAAATAAATTGAACAAATAAATGTATTGTATATACGTGTATAATACAATATACATAATATGTGTAATCCATCAACTGTGTTGCCAAAACGATCTCGCTAACGTCATGTTAAATTTTGCCAAAGCTGCTATAATAAAATATACCATCAATTTTTTTATGCAAAGTAAATCATCTTGAGATAAAATTGTATAGATGTGAATATACTCCATAATATAATTTTACAGCACCGCATATATATATATATTATTTTACCGTAGATATTGTATATCACATGAACTAATTTCTTCGTCTTGCTTATCCTACAAGGACTAGTCTGAGCTGGACCAATTTCAAAAGACAATCAGCTATGAGTTCGTTTGGAACCAGCATTATATTTTTCAGGAAAGAGAATGTTGAAACAAAGCTAGAGAGGCCGTATACTTGGCACACTGTGCTGAAATAAATTTTCCTCGTACAATCTTCACAGGCCCAAATGCCGGTTTCTGAATCTTGAAAGCCATCTTGAAAAGTTCAATCATTTCTGTCTTCAGAGAATGCGAGGGCTGCAGCTTGTCGATGACCAAGAAACAAGATGTGTGCCTCCTTCAAACGGCGTTATTCGAAACCTTTGTTTTTGTAAATATCTCGTAAGAAGTTAACCTACATGTCGATGTTAACATTGACTTGTCAAATCAATTTAAATTCATAAAGCAAATTAAATTCATAAATTGCTTTAGCATCATAAATGAATTTAACATCATAAATGAATTCAAATTCATAAATAATTTAAATTCATAAGTCAATTTAATTTCGTAAATTAATTTAAATTCATAAATCGATTCAAATTCATAAATCAATTTAAATTCATAAATCAATACTAAATCATAAATCAAGTTAAATTCTTATATCAATGTAAATAAATGATTAGCTGCTTATGATTGTTATAAATTTTACTCAATAATCCTCGTCTAACGCATTATAAAATAATACACAATCACTTTTTTTATAAAAAAAGAGAACAATAATATTAGATTGATACAATAATTCAAAAGAGAATATTTTTGATATGTTGTTTAGTACAAATGATCTTTTTTACCACAGTATGTTACTGAGCAGATGCTACACATCACTTCTTACTGCCATAAGAGTCATAACCGTAAATCATTTTAGACAATGTGCATTAGAAAAATTCAGTAGCTATTATACCATCAATCTCCTGAGAGCAATACATATGAGATACGTAATGGTTCTACTAATATATATTTTAAAGTATAAAATGCATACTCTGGATATATGTTCAGATGTCCATTATACAATTCTACTTGTTTAAACAATTCTTTAAAAACTCATTATATGTTTGCTATGTTCCAAGATTATTAATTAAATGTTAGGTTTTTTTAGTTCTTATTTATATATTCTTAAAATGTGTGACATCATCAAAATTCAAGTTAAAATTTTAATCCAATAATACTACTTACCTTTACATAATCAATGTATTGCCTAAAAAGAAAAAAAAAATCATTAAGCGGATTTGGAAACCACTAAGTCTTCTTCGGGTTAAAGGAAACTTTCAATGAAACAGGATGATATGTCTGTTTCCCTTATCTACTCAAATGACTTATTCACTTCAGTTTCTTGAAAGTGTCTCAATTTGTACTATCTTAAACCAGTTTACGCCGCTACGTTTTATTTAATGGTGAATTTACTTAATAAAGTTTTTAACATTTCCGAAAAGTACTATTATAACCAGATGCTCTATACATTTTTACTTACCTTATGTAAAATGATGTATATGGAAAGTATTGTGACGGGGTCGAAAATTCGAATTCGAGTTTTCGACAGGAGAATCCTTTTCAAACATCCCTGATCACGAATCGAACATTTTTGAAGTGATGTATGTGTGTGTGTATGTATGTGTGAAAGTATGTGTGTGTGTGTGCCAGTGAGCCTGTGGAGACGATAACTGACGAACGAATGGACCAATTCCAACGAAATTTGGTACAAAAATTACAATCTATAAGCAGTGGAAGTCTATTGTTTTTATGCGCAATCGAATGCTCAGAACCCACCTAAAATTTCGAGTGACATTTTGAAAAAATCGTCAAAAAATCAAAACCTCTAATAAAGTTACGCAAATAGACATTTCTTATGTAATTTTTCATTAGATAACGATTGACATGAATTTTATAACGCTAACATGAATAGTTTTCGAGATATTGCACATGTTTTCAAAAAAATTATCAAACAGTCATATAAAATAAAATAAAAATATTTCCTATTGAGAAATATGTTCACATTCATATGTAATACTATGCGATGCATTTGGTGACATAATTCTCGTGGATCTAACTCGTTCCATTCAAGAAAGAGGATACTTTGGGTAATACTTTTGTATTTGAACGCCAATACTCATTTATCTGCTGTAAGAATAACGTATTTCTCCATCCATAACGCTTGGCGAGATTTTGACGACGAATTTGGTGGAATGCCGCCAACTTGGCGACATTTTTAGATGTTGCTAAATTAATGAAAAACTCGCCAAATGGATAAAAAAGACGCTAAATCAATGAAAATGAGGACTCATTGACAAGAATTCAATATCTTGGAAGGAATATAAATATCTACTATAAAAATAATCTAATTTTACTTTCCTTATATACATAATGTATAAGGGATGTATTGTGACGGGGTCGAAAATTCGAATTCGAGTTTTCGACGGGAGAGCACGTTTTCAAGCACCCCTCATCACGAGTCAAAAATTATTGAAGTGATGTGTGTGTGTGTGTGTGTAAAAATATGTGTGTGTGTGTCAGTGAGCCTGTGGAGACGATAACTGACGAATGAACGAACCTATTCGAATGAAATTTGGTCCAAAAATAAAAATCTGTGAATACTGTAATCCTATTGTTTTTATACGCAATCGAATGTTCAGAACCTACCTAAATTTTCCACTGAAATTTTGAAAAAAATCATTAAAATATCAAAGCCATTAATAAAGTTACGCAAATAGACTTTTCGTATGTAATTTTTCATTAAAAAACGATTGACATAAACTTTAGAATGCTAGCAAGAACCGTTCTCGAGATTTTGCACATTTTTCAAAAAAATTATCAAAAAATCATGTAAAATTAAAAAAAAAGTATTACCTATTGAGAAACATGTTCATTTTTCATATGTAATATCATGCCATAAATTGGGTAACATCATTATCGTAGATCTGGCTCGTTCCATTCATTAAAAAAGATACTTTGAGTAATATTTTTATATTTGAACGTCAATAGTCATTTATCTCCTGTAAGAATAACTTATTTTTTCATCCATAACTTTTGGCGAGATTTTGGCGACGAATTAGGTGAAATGTCGCCAACTTGGCGACTTGTTTAAATGTTGCTAAATTAACGAAAAACTCGCCAAATGGATAAAAATTAAATCAATGAAAATTACGACTAATTTACGAAAATTCAATATCTTGGAAAGAATACAGCTACTATAAGAATAACGTATATTTTTTACTGTTAAAGTAGTAAATTCAATGCATTAATTATATAAGGAAAGTCATGTGTTGCCCACATCAGATTTTTTTTACTGTAAAAGTAGTAAATTCTTTACATTATATAAGTAAAGTCATGTGCTATCCACATCAGATTTTTTACTTCTAAAATACACATAAGCATTTATTATTTTAGATAATATTCACTGGATAAGTGTAGAAACGAGACATTCAATGAAACAGGATGATATGTCTGTTTTTTTTTATCGACTCAAACTTTACTTTGTTGTATGTGTCTCAATTTGTACTATCTGAAACCGGTTAACACCCTTACATTTCATTTAATGATGAATTTACTTAAAACAGTTTTTAACATTTTCGAAAAGTACTATTATAACCAGATGCTCTTTGTTACTTTTTTACTTACATAAGCATAAAATACACATAAGCATTTATTATTTTAGACAGTATTCATTGGATAAGGGTAGTATTAAAGTTCTCATAAATCTCAGGAGAGTAATACCTTTGGTATACGGGTGCCTACTCACACTGTTAATCTTAATTTGTAAAGCTGTGACATTGCTCTTATACTTCAATGCTCTTTATATAATTTTAGCGATTTGGTTCATCGTATAAGCAGTTAATTTACACATTTACTTGGTGACTTTTAGCTGAGGAAAATTTACATATTCAAGAGCCATATGTAAAACTTTTTCTTTGGGTACTATATTATCACATTGTGTGTCATATTATGATTTTTTCTGGTGTAACTGCAACGTTAAATTTAAGTAACACTGTTTTATATAAAAAATACAAATTGTATAACAATTCGATATAGAAAAAAAATGACCTTTTTGTCAATGTAACCAGTACTTTGATGAATACAACAAATTGTAATATTTTTTCTTTTGATTAATGGCTTCATTTTAACTTTCCCTATAATACATGATATTATATAGGAAGAGTATTGGCATCGTGTTGAAAATCGCAACATAAGTCTTTACGAATTTGCACGTTTCGAGCAGTCTAGAACTCGAAAATCTATTATAGTGTGATGTATGTGTGTATGAGTGTGTGCAATGCAGGAATGCATCCCAGCTGAAAAACTAATTGACTATATTCCATAAAATTCTGTAAATACGTTATTTGTGGGTTACCCTGGTGCTGATTAGATTGTGGTACGACTCGACAAAATGCCTTTTTTTAAAAATGACTGTCAAAATAAGATGTTTCCATTTTAGCTGAAAAACAATTGACTAAATTGCACAAAATTTGGTAGATAAAGGACATGTAGGATAGTCCGGAGACATTTAGATTTTGGTGCAATTCGAAAAGAAATAATTTAACTTTTTTCAAAATAGCAGGCAAAATTGCCAAAATCAAAAATTAAAGAATATGTATGACCAAATATATCAATTAAATTATTGTTTACATATAAGACGAAAACAATAATACTGACTGTACAACACTTAGACCAACCGTTCAAAGATATTTTATTTTTTTCGTATTTTTACCACATTGCTTTTGGAAAAACGTCCATTCCCCAAATGAAAACAAAAAGTGCGCAAAGATATTTTGATGACAAACTACCAGACTATGACAGGGGGAATATTTCATATGGTACCGAGAAATATAGTCACTTCGATATCTGGACAATAGACTGTTGTCTCCAGGTAACAAGACTGCAGCCCGGCAGACGCAAAGGGTTTTATATTACAATTAATTTTTGATGAAACTATAAAGAATGTATACACGTATCGAAAGGTATCTGGTTCCTTTGAATCTCGGCAGTTTCTCCCAAATTATCTCCGACCAGTGGCAATTTCCTCCACAAGTTCAGCAGCCATAGAGCCCAAGAGGAAGAAATGATGCAAGTCAAAGCCAAAAAAAGAATCAGTTCCAATCAGTTTGCAGAGCTCACTTCGACTATAAGAACTTAGAATATCGTCCCACAAACTCAACGGTAGAGCTTCTGCTGGTCAATTCGGAGATCCAGGATTCGATTCTGGTTGGTGCAGCAATATTCTTTGCAATTGCGCCCGAACAAATTAACCCTGTAGATTAGTGCAAAGATGTCAGAAGTATGCAAGTAACCTTAGTACGACTAGCACGGATTCAGTGAACTCTGGGATATGGATGCCGATTTCAAATAAAGAGAACAACGACCACACAGGATACTAACCTATGTAAAAATAGTAGTATCATGAGGCTAACCTGAGGTGAAATTAGCAGGAGGTGGTCAGTCAAATTGACAGTTCCACGGCAATCTGGCATTAGAGGATGGAGACTGGAGAGTCCACTTCGATAATAAGAGCTTGCAATTTCGTCCCAGCAGCTCAAAGGTAGAGCGTCGGCTGGATAGTTGGTGATCCAGAGTTCGATTCCCGGTTGGGGCAGCAAGGTTTTTTATAAGATACGGAATAAAGATATATCTACATTCTTGGAGATGGGGGAGACTTAATACGAGAATGTTCTAATGTAAGAATTCTAGATGATTTCAGAGGAAGTCTGAATGAAAGTAACGATAACGACTGGGTCAAGAAACTCCTTCATATGACATTGAAAGTGAAACAAAGGTTCGCTTTTATCATCCACTAGGGCAGTGTTCTTCAACCTGTGTTCCGCGGAACCCTAGGGTTCCACTAAACCCTTTAGGGGTTCCGCGAGTCGATACTACAATTCGTTGTTTTTGTTTTGTTTTTCTTTGTTTTCAATTTCATATGACATATATATGTATAATACAAATACTTTATATGAAATATTTATCTTTTTGTTTGAATTAATGCAAATGTATATCTTATATAAAGTTTTTATAACACAGGCAGATACGCACCTTGTTCATAACATGTAATACGTAATATGACACATCCCCCCTAAAATCAAATCTGGGTGTGCTACTGAACGAAGGGTTCCATAAAAAAATATCTCAAAAAAAGGGTTCCGCGAGATGACAAAGGTTGAAGAACACTGCACTAGGGCATTAGGGTTAAATTCAATTCGACGCTAAAGTTGATTAAAATTAAATCTGTCATCACAACCTGCGCATAAGTTTCTTTGAAAAATTAATGATTGATAAAATGTAAATTCATAACATCAAATTGATGAATACGAATTGTAAATTATTAATGAAAATATGAATAGTAATTTGAATAATTTTATTAAATATATAAAGTCCGAAAAATGTTTCATCATTTTAGATAAGAGCATATTAATGTTTGTCCTTTAAGATTGGTGCTTATTCCAAATTTGACATCGGACGCTGCAAACAGATGAGTGGATGCATGATTTTGCACACACCAATTAACTAGGTGATTTAATTTAATCCAAATACAAAAATAAAAGCTTTTCACCACATACATAAATTGTTGGATTTTATCAAATTGAAATCTAGTCCTTGGCAGAATATTGATTATAGGACAGAGGAGATAAGTGAACAACATTTGTGAGTGTGGGTACCTTTAATCTCATATAAAAGCATATTAAAGGATAAATCAATATTAAATGAAGTTATCGTTTCAGCGTGTAATATAGCAGAAACATTTCTTTTAATTCAATTTCTGATTATAGTATTTGAATGTATACAAAAATGTAATTTATCATAAATATTATATATATGGATTATCATATTTATTTTACATCACTTGCTTTCGTGATCCCACTTTCCTTTATTTTTAAATTTATCACAGCTTGAAATTAACGTAAATATTTAATAACCGATATTAAATGTAAATTTGTATAATAGAAATTATATCCAGAAATAAATTTTTATGTACAATCATTTATCATTTGAAAATATTATATCGAAATTCATCTTTAAGGTATAATGTAAAAGCAAAATTTTTCATTTTTTAATGAATATTAAGGCCTCAGTTTTAAGTAAAGAGAATAATTATCCGTTTACACGATTTCTTCATTGCGTTCGAAAGTACGTTTCGATTCTATAATCATTTATCATTTCCTTTCTTATCTCTTTGTCTTTTAGCGCTATATTTTGAAACTCATTATATGCAAGGACATTATTTATCAATGCGTCTGGCAAGAATTAAATATGGTCCCTATAGAGATTTTATGATATTCGTTTTTCTAAATACACAAGCATTAAAATTTAATCTCACTCTAATGAGAATATGTTCATTATCATTTCCATTTTATTCTTACGATGCATTTCTTCTTAATTCCAATGCGGGAATATTCTTGTCTTAATCCAGTTTCTAAAAAAATTAAAAAGCTATTATACTTGGAGACTCATAGAAAATTTTATTGCTTGGATTTTATTATACTTGGCTTTAGATAGGCATTTTAAACAAATAAATAAATCGAACACGACGTAAGATACTGCGCAAATAAATGGTATGAATACATACCAACAATGCATTCAATGCATACCATCGTTACGAAAACTTATCATTGGTTTCTTCCTCTGTGTGAACAGGTCAACAATAAAAAGTGCGGTAAAATTACATCATTTTTATAGCCCGAAGCATAGTAAATATTTTGTCACCTATGATATAACATATATACAAATATAAAACCCATATTCTGCATTATAAGATCGCTTCAGTAAAATCCTGCGAATTTCGCATGCGGTGAAGAATTCCCATGTTCGCTTAATTGTGTTATAACATGTCGCTTAATTGTGTTATAACATGTCGCTTAATTATGTTATAACATGTCGCTTAATTGTGTTATAATATAACTCTGTTCAGTTATATGCTTATAATGAAAGGTGCACCACTTTGACGGAAAATTCAAACATTCCACTGTGTAGTAACATTACAATACACGCAATAATTTACATCATATGTAAATTTACATCACATGGTGTTTAAGTAACTTTTACCCAATCCCTGTGACGAAAATGTATAGTTTAATCTTATTTTCAGTGAATATTTTCAATTGTCAAAGATGGTGTCAACTTGTAAAAAGCAAAAGAAATGAACAACCCTAGAAAATATATATATGCAAAATCTAGAAGAATAATAAAGTAATAAAAAATAGACAGGAAAATAAAAAAAAAATATGCAGAAAATATTTTACCCCTTGAAATTACAGTTTAAATGATATACTTTTAACGAAAGTATATTTTTATTGTAAATATACCTAATAATTGTTCTTAAACTAGAAGTATAAGGCCATGAAAATGAAGAGATAAATGGACGAAAACACATATGAAAATATGGGGATATAACACAGGAAGAAAACCATACAAACTTAGTCAGGTCATAACTTGAATAAATGTAGTGTCACATACCAATATTGGCTAGGGAAATTCAATATTACGTAATATTTACGATCACGTAATTTCTATAGTATTCTTTGAAGAAACTTACACTGCCGTTTAATTATATATGATGAACATAATTCACAAGAAATGTGACAAATGGCTTTGTTATTGAACTTTTCAATGCTCATTTATTTCTTCTATAATATAATGTTAATTGATAATGTAAATTCTCAATAAATTCTTCAATTATCATTGATCTTTTCGATGCTCATGTTTAATTTGTACAAATTTTATTTGTTTTATTTGTCATGTTTTATTTGGTTCAATATATTTGCTGAATATATTGAACCAAAAACACATTTCCTCAATGCCTAAAATAAGTTTCACTTTTATAAATGCAATATTTTTGACGGATATATGCAGTCTGCGTATTCCATTCCATGCAATGTTTCCTGATAATACATAGAATATCTAGAGTCTACGTTTTATCATATAACCACTTTTTACATACAAAATAGGTTTATACATCTAATCATCTATTTATGATGGTCTTATAAAGTATTAAAAATGAGTGTTAACAGAAAGTACTTAGATGAGACTACAAAAACTGTGGCAAAAATATTTCACATATAATACGTCGATTAGATAGAGAAACATGAGCCTTTTACTATGCTTAATATGTACTAAACTGCTTCTTCGCCTCCTAAACTAAAACAAAGCGTATAATGTATTTAAAAGTTTAATTACTCAAAAGATAGAAAATGATATATGCAATATATTAAATATTAAATACTGAATGTAAAGAAAAAGCCTAGTAACTGTTACAATTGTAAAAGCTGTACCTAATAAATATAAAATCCTGTTTGGGGAGCGAAACATTCAAAATTTAATTTTTCTCCATAGACTTAGCATCATATGGCATTTAACCTCATGCATCTCTGTACATAGATATAATATTCAAATTCGGTATTCGTCATGACCTGAAACATGAGTTGTTTAAACTATGTACGAGGGTAGTTCAAAATGTAAGGTACCAAGTCCTGTGAGAGAAAAGGTTTATTCACGAAATCAAAAACATACACAAAGTTAGCAAGGCATTCGTACATATTATTTTTCCACATAGTCACCATGGTTATAGAAACATTTGTTTCATCGGTAAACCGATCTATCGAAACCGGCATAGCAGAAATCGGGGTCCAAGTAGCAGAGCCACTCAACGACGGCTTCCTGAACTTCGGCATCGATTGTGAAATGGCGTCCTTCTTCTACGGTCCAAAGAGATGGAAATAGCTTGGTGCGATATCCGGGGTGTGGGGTGGGTGTTTCAGTGCATTCCATCGAAATCGCTGTACCAAATCACGTGTAACCGAGGCCGTATGTGATTTGGCCTTGTCGTACAACAACACGAGACCTTATCTAGACATGGAATTTAATTCGCACACCAAATTTCACCAGTGAGAGCTCTTGTTACCTTACTTTTTAAACCACCTACGTATAAAATTGTATTTGAATCGGTTATGTTGTACTATGTTAACGAAGCTTTCGCACACATTTAGATGTGAGTCGAACTTAAGAAAGCTATGCTCAAAACTCAATTTGCCTCATTGTTTACCTTTATTATACTTCGCTGCATAAAATATTTAACAAAAGTTTGAACTACCTGCCATGTGTTTGATATTTAAAATTATTATCTTTGCTGAAGCTTATAATTGACTATTTATCATTACATTTCACATCGCTTTTTAATACACGATAACTTACAATAAGATCTAATTTTCAATAATGCAAGAAAATAATTCAGTTTTATTTATTTTTAAATGTGTAAAATTACTTTGAACCGCATTTACACGGATTTCGACTTTATCCGTACAATAAACCAACAGTAAAACATTTAAAAATATGTCTTTTGTGAATGTTCTGCTTTTAATACAAATTATTAATAAAACATGTTTTTACAATTTATTTTAGAAAAACTATTTACGATTTATTTAAATCCATTTTATTGTATGAAAAATGCTTGCTTATTACATATCTCAGAATATTAAGACTTTCCAAACAGATACACAATAACAAGCAATTCATCAAGTGCTTTATTGTTCATACCACAAATTTCTTTGCAATTGAATAGACCAGCATACATTAGGGGTGAAGCATTTCTTAAGAGGTTTATTTTTTTATGAACTTATCTTTTTGAATAGGAAAATATATTTCCTCTTGCAAAATCGTTTATCGTAATTTATATGGTATTTACCTCTAATTCTTTGTGTTTTGAAAGGAAACTGTTGAACAAATTTTGAAAAGATTAAATGAGCTAATTTGCTTTCTTTGTTTGCTTGAAGATGTATGTATTTCTGTAGAACTTCAATAAAAGCAGTATTTATATAAAAGTAAGATATATCAATTGCTACGATTCATTAACAATAATATACTTAAAAATATATTATTGGTTTTTGTCATGATGCATTTTTATAAGTAAATAATTAAATGAGATTCTAGTTACTTAATTTATGGAATTAAGACAAACAGCGACCTTCTGCGCCGGGATTGATTTAAGTAATTTGTTTTCATTGATTGAATAGTGTATATTTCTTTACAACTTCTATAAAAACAATATTTATATAAAAGTAAAGTATACCAATTGCTATGATTCGTTATTAATATATAAATTCGTATTTATTATAGAGTTTTTTATGATACACTTTTATCATTAAATGAGCTTCTAGTAGTTACTTAATTTATGGAATTACAACAAATAGCAACAGTCTGCGCCGAGAATGCATATCTTTTTACAAAAATTTCGAATCATTATCAAAATTTAATAACTTTTTAATATTTAAAAAAACATTATAAAACTCTATTATTTTAAGAACTTCAAACATTTATATTTTCACAATTCAGGATATAAAAATGCACATGGGAAGTACTTATCACATTCAGGCGTTAAACAGCTTACACCAAAGACAATTTTCTAGAAACTTGTTTCCTTTGTTAAAGGATTTTTGACGCCCGAAAGAGCTACAGGAATTTTAAACCTACTTTAACGTCTTTCATTGTGCAAATGAAAACGTTTAAAGTTCCTTTAATCTGTTTTAATCTTGGAGGTATCGCCAATTTTTGTAATTTAATGTCTATAACATTTAAGTTAGTTGTTTGTCCGTTTTAAGATATGTCTATTTAAGTTAAGACAAACCTCGACTTTTTACTGCCAATAATTTGCATTCAATTTGACAAATAAACACATTTATAAATTCATTTGTTACAACATCACCCCTATATGAGCAAATTGAAGGTCTTCATTTTCGGATTCAGAATTGCAGACGATATGTTAGAATGTAAATATGCACTATTCTCCTAGGAATGTAGCGCGAAAAATAAAATCGAATTACCATTTGCCGATTGGTAAAGATATTAGTCTTACTTACTACTTATGGCGTGAAAATTTCTAACGAAACATCCTATTTCCTTCACAATTTAGTGCTAAATACATATTAGTTAACATCTAAGCTTTATCTATAGACAATTTTGAGAAACATATATTTCAAGTAAAATGACAATTTTTGGAGCTGAAACCGAAAGTAGAATATAAGTCCTTAAAAATACCTCCTCCCCCATTCTCCTTTGGAATTCGATACTGAATCCAAATCAGATATCTTCTGACCTCTATACCATATCCTGAGGAATAGATGTTTCAAGAAAAAATTTTTGTAAACAATATAGTATGACCAAACTTTGCCACCAATGATATAAAATCGAACGAAGGAATAATATATTATGTACGTTTTTTCGAGGGTTGTATATCAAATACTTTTTTGCGGGGTCATATAGTAATTGCGTGTTGGCTGAGGGAAAATGTAGTAATTGCGTTTTGTAGTGGCGCCTTTATTCTGTTATGAAAATCGCATAATTATTGAATTTGCTTGGAGGGGTCATAAAGTGAACACGTTTTATAAGTGAACACATATAATAATTGCGCTTTGTTAGATATCTGCACAGTAAATTATCTTTATGAGGATGCTGTAAAGGGATTATATTATAGGTTGTATTAAAATTAATAAAATATATTAGGAGGGGTGAGTTGTCCGTGCGTGAAAAATATTTTTATAAGCGACAGCATTAATAATTCTTCAAAATATATTTTTATTTAATCTAATATATATCGGCATATGTTTTAAGAGTCCGTTATTATTACAGGCATAATTTAAGTCGAACAGTCATTTTAAAAGAATATTAATTACAATTAATCAATCACTTAACGTATATCAAGTAGATACATTTACAATATATTTATTGTATTGTTAGTAAATAAATTAATTTTCAAATATTAATGCGAGTTTCATAGTAGATGATTGCACAAAGTTCTCTCGATTTATCACAATTTTACTTAGAAGTAGAGATAAGGTTACTAATTAAATAATTGCCCAATTAGTATATGACGACCTAATTAGGATTCAATTCGTTATACTCTGTCAGATCAAAGCGATGGAAGGATGCCAAGAAAGCGGCATAACATCTAACTTGTGATGAAAGAGCAATTATCTAAAGGTTTTAGTTTTAAAATAAGACTGCTGTTTAAATAAATCCAATTTTACATTACCTACAAGGCTGAGTATATATAAAGGAGAAGTATCGTACCGACAAAGTAAAGTATGTGTAATAGAAAAGATCAAAGCCATGTAAATATACCAATAAAGTGGCATGACATGTAACTTTTGATAAAAGAGCAATTAGTTACTTAGTCTCGCCTTCAAAATATGATTGCACTTCCAATAAATCAAATGTTACTTTACTATCAAGGAATATTATATGTAAAGGAGAAATATCTTGCAAAGTATCATATTTAAAAAGTAAAGTATAAGTAAAGGGAAAGTTCAAAGCTATGGAAGGATGTCATTAAAGCGGTATGGTATGTAACTTGTGATAAAAAGTCCATTAGCTACTGGGTTTTGCCTTCAAAATTTGACTGCACTTCATATAAATCAAATTTTACTTTATCTACATAGCAGAGTATATGTAAAAGGAAAATACTGTGTTACAGTAAAATTTAGTTTCTCGGATTTTAAAGGATATACACATATTCAGCATTCCTGAATATGCATCTATTTTTTATCTGTAATATATGTATGTCTATTTCCTTGCCCGTGAGAAATACATCGTTTGGACAAATTGAAAAATGTGGTTTAATTTTTACAATTGGTATTTGCAATGAGTACTGGTTTTTCCTTGTTGGACAGACGAAGAAAAATACATATATATGTTTTTAATTGTCCAATTTTGTATGACATGCCACGATATGTCCAATCATAATTTGGTTCCTCTACACTCACATCATGTTGCAGATGAGTGAATCAATAACAGAATCATGCTTTTGGTTGGTGCATTTTTAACAATATATGACTTTTGTATAGATTATTGTGTATTCGTCTAAATTTGTAAACTTTCAGCTTAAAAATAAACTATAAATAATCAAATTATGTATATTTATCATCAAAATAAGCAGAATATATTTTTTATTCCCCAAATAGCAGTTTAAATAATATTTTTTTAATTCAACATATTTTCGTTAGAACTACACCTAATAATTTTGGAACTTAATCTAAGCTACGTAGGTGACAGCTTTGGAAATTTATTTAAAAGAAACATTAGAAAATATTTAGTTAAATGTGCTTACAGTATGAAATATATATTTATCCAATTAATAACCATGAAAGTATAAAGACTGCTCCCGTAATTCTAACGAAAGGCAATTTAATTTTTATTGCCAAAAATATGTTCACGCAAATTCAGCAAAATGCATTTATACATTCATACTTTCCCGAATAAGATCTTTTAAAATGTTGAAAAATTTTGTAACATGTACTAGGTTATAAGTAATATTGCAATAATTTATGTTTTACTCGCGAATGAAAATTTACTTGAAAAGTATTATTTACCATGAAAAAATGTCATTTATTTTTGGATTACACTATAAAAAGTTAGTGAAAATAAAAGAATCGACTCCACACAAACAGCTTGATGATTTCCGCTTGTTCCGATTAACCACGGCGCGGCTTGGTTATCTTTTTCAGGTGCTTAATGGCGAAGGCGCATGCGCAGTATCCCCAGTCGCCACTATCCGGGCACTCGCAGATGAGCAGATTTCTTGTCATCGGTATTAACTAGGTGCTTTTTTAACAATATATGTAAACTTTCAACAGCAAAAAACGTATATTTAAATTACAATATATTTATCGTTGGAAATAAATCTAAGGTTTTTTTTTATTTCTACCCAGGCCATCTGACCTACTCGATGCTGTAAAGCATATGTTTTTACGGCCGAGAATGTATCACACAAAATAGACCACAACCAAATGGAGCTGGACCATACCATGCGTCCTTAAACATAGACCCTCTAACTTGGACCCTGCCATATTTCCTCAAACATCTTGGATACATAATTACCTTATCCATACTTCGCACACACACGATGGTAGTTTGAGCAGCGTCAAGCATAGAACACGAGACTACCGAGAAAAACAGTTGGTACCCCGACCCATATACTGAATATTCATTCTGTAAAAAATCCTTTATTAAAGTTTCCTAATTACTATATTTATTTCGATGAAAATTACAATATACTTTCTTCTATAATATATTCTACCAGCCATAAAAATATCCATTTATCATTTTTTCAAAAATTTTTTATCTTGTGGTAGTTAGAAAAAATTTGGAAATTCTAAGTGAGATTTAACAGTAATCTCTTCTTTGTCGTCGTAAAGAAGATTTACTGTTTAAAACAGATGGCTATAACGATGTAATAAAGTGAGTTAAAGGGCTTTAAATATTTGAAATTCTTACCGGTGCTTGATTCTGGATTTGGTGCCTATTAAACAATATACTATTTCTGTGGGGATTATTATGCATTTATCCAAAACTGTAAACTTTCAATATTAAGAAATATATAAATAATCGAACTATATTTATAGCCAAAATTTGCAAAAACGCATTTTGAATCCTCTGAAATTGTAATGAGACGATCAACGTCAACATAGTACCAATTCATGCAATGTGCTCTTCACAGCTAATCGGTAAACCTTACAGAAGCAACGAATGGTCAATATCAGGAAGTACCTTCACAGCCAGTCTAAAAATTTATATGAAAACCGTCGTGGGGAGAAAACTCCCATGTGCTATCCACGTAGATTCACATAGTTTCCAATGGATACAGCCAAATATATAGATGAAAGAATTGCAATTTGAATGATATTTTTTAATAAAAACTATTATTCTTCAGAAATATACTGAATATTCTTATGAAAGTATCGATAATGAAAGTATCAATTATGAAAGTATCAATAATGAAAATTTGTAAATCAATGAATAAGGAATTGTGTTAAAATATAACATGAAAATAAATATGATGTGTAATTTGTAAAAATAAAAGTGTAATTTTGTTAAAGATATCAGTAGTTAGATATATAAGTGCGTAACATAGCCAGGTGAATGTGCATATGTTTAAAATCTTATGGAATAGTCAACATTTAATTTTGCTTCTGTTGCAATCTTGACTTGATATAAATTTGATGAGTACATAACTTGCATATATAAATATATATATATATATATATATATATATATATATATATATATATATATATATATATATATATATATATATATATATATATATATATATATATATATATATATATACAATACAAATGTTAAGTAAAATATAACTTTTACTAGAAATATTAAAACGGGATATGCCCATACTATCATAAGGCGCATTGCAGCACATACAATATAAGCACGAATATGGATTCAAATGAATAAGAAATGAAAGAAGTAAAAACGGATGGGGATGCTTACAAGGAAGTCGAACGGCCAAGGGGGATTACGACCCCTTGTTCCCGGTTGAAGCACGCTTTTAATCCCAGGAAACGTTCCCGGAACCAGACTCGCCTGAAGCAGTCCTCCATATACCAACGCTGGAAAAGCAAAATCCAATCCACTGAAAAAGCAAATCCAATCCATTGAAAAAGCCAAATTCAATCCATTGAAAAACGTACTTGAAAACCCAGATCACCAACATGAAACGATACTAATAGCAAGACTACTTGGATGCCTAATGTCTAAACAACCTATAACATCCATATCAGCACTGACTTTTCATTACGTGCAAGTCCTTGTAAATCCTTATAACATGTTACGGTTAAGATACATGTCACAGTTAATCTTTTTGCATCCAGCGTGACGTAACTATAATAGTTCATAGAATTTTGCATAAAAGTCCTGATCATACTTTTTGTATGATTTTTCATAATAATGCTTTAGGAAATGTAACGGATATAGCTGTTTTTTCGCTTCACATACCAAATTACGTTCGCATATAATGCGTTCGGTCTTGGTTGTATTTAATCTTTTAATTCTGTTAAGATGATTGAGTATTAAGTTACGTAGTACGCCTATACTCAAGTTGGAATTCCAGCTGACGATATAGTTTATGCTGACATCAAAGGTATTTCTTTTATCATACATTTTAAAGCAAATACTTTCTTTGTTGTCGTAATAAATGCTTATATCTAAAAACTCTGTTATTTCTTTCTTCACTTGTTTTGTTTCGATCAATTCCAAATTTGCGGGATAAAAGTTGAAGTTAAATTGATAATTACTTTCAAAATTTCCAATAAGCACATCGTCCACAAATCTGAAATAGGGAATTTCATTTAGATAATGAGTTCCGATCTCATACTTATTCAAATAGATATCAGCCAACATGGAGGAACAGCCACCCCCCATGGGAATACCTTGAATTTGTTGATAGAATGAATCTCCGTTGTAAAGTAAGTTTTCATATAAAACGAATTTGATGAGGTTTTCGTAACTATTGATGTTGATAAATAGATGCAAATTGTATTCATGAAATGTTTCGATCATGATCTCAAACAGATCCTTTAAATTTATGTTATTGAATAAATCTTTAAAATCGTAGCTTTTAAGGTGTAATCTCTCTGGTATTTTGCTCAACTTTTCTATGACTTCATTACTATTTGATACCATTACCGTACCACTTGATTTTATTTTCGCCATTGTAGGTCTTAAAATATTCAGCAGGATAGCATTTGCCTTAGTTAAATAAGTTCCACATCCCACAGTCACCGGTCTAAATTTGACGGGTGACTTATGCATTTTAGGTATTAATACCAGGTATGGAAATTTGATTGTAGTGATTTCAATACCGATCCTTTTATACAATGCTGTGATTTTGTTTTCATTTGCTGTTTTAGACAAAACATTTAGTTTATACATTGTTTCGTTGTCGTAACAATGTATGTCGTGACTGCTTCAGGCGAGTCTGGTTCCGGGAACGTTTCCTGGGATTAAAAGCGTGCTTCAACCGGGAACAAGGGGTCGTAATCCCCCTTGGCCGTTCGACTTCCTTGTAAGCATCCCCATCCGTTTTTACTTCTTTCATTTCTTATTCATTTGAATCCATATATATATATATATATATATATATATACATATATAAATATATATATATATACATATATAAATATATATATATATATATATAAATATATATATATATACATATATATAAATATATATATATATACATATATATAAATATATATATATATATATATAAATATATATATATATATATATATATATAAATATATATATATATATATATATATATAAATATATATATATATATATATATATATATATATATATATATATATATATATATATATATATATATATATATATATATATATATATATATATATAAATATATAAATATATATATATATATATATATATATATATATATATATATATATATATATATATATATATATATATATAATATGTGTTGACTTTTTGTGTTTCTTTGTCTGCTGGGAGATGTGTGATACCAGAAATAGATCCCGCACCTGTTATTGTGGGACAGTTTTATGTACATTATTTATTATGTCTGAAACGTCAGACTATACCTTAAATATTCATGATTCCAAAGTTTACAGCATGCTGATCCAAAGGTCAGATATAACCATAAATTTAGGGCAGTCAAGACATAAGGGGTCGAATGACTCTTAAGAAAATGTGAAGTAACGACATTGGATAAAAAGGCTAGTCAATGAAGAAGATGTTTTTGGGTTCGCCGTGAAGGCGGCCAATAGGAGAAAAAAGACTACTTACAGAAAAAAGACTACTAGAATGATACATATACGGAATTATAGATCAAGGATACTTAGAAAATACAGAATGACATATGAACGACTAGATATGTGGAGCGAACAGAATGATATAAGAACGGAGATAGATCGACGATACTTACAGAGAACAAACAGACTAAGAGAATGACATAAGTACGATACTTTTAGAGGGCCGTTTCGACAGCGAGATTGCAGCATGAATTCTACGTGAGAGGTGATATCGAATTTCAGGATGACTTCTGCACGACAATTGCAGAATGTCAACGATAACGTCCGGATTACAGTTATTCCAGAAGTGTCCGATATTAACACATCTCACGTAGAATTCTAGCCAGCAGTACAATATACCTGATCGGCGAATTAGGTGTGGGCGAATAATATTTCAAGTTAATTCCAGTAAAGTTATACAATATTACGACATTAAGTACGTGCTGGTGACCAAGCCAAGACAGCCTTGAAGGTATGTGTTCCTCAAATAATATTGCAGGTCTTGAATACATTTTAGGCAAGTTTAATTAGTGGTCTCACATTGTCTCTCTCCGGCGAAAACAAGAGGAATAATTGTTGTAATTGAGTAATAAACATTTTATGTTGTTAATAAATTATTTATTGTTAAAGTTAAAATGGTGCAATCAATTTACTATTATGTTAATTGATATTCCTTTACAGATATCAATTAACATAATAGTAATTTACAGTATCAATTAACACTAAAGAAATACTGGTGGGTTTTGATAGCGGCAAACAACGCAATGTATAATTTAATACTGAGTTCCACTAATACGGATTTACGTCCTATGTCAATATATGTTGAATTTAATAATTTAATATCCCAGTTTGAGTATATATTTTATTTGTGCACCACAATAATGAAAATAGTTGTAAATAAATAATGTATTCGAATATAATGTGTTGTTATTCATAATATACAATCAGCTATCATTCTATTTATATAATTTGCTTTTATTTATTTCAGTTTTTTTTGTCAGTTTCGGATTTTTGAGCAACTGGTCTTATGTAGGGTAAGCCATACATAATACATTAATTTTTTTAAACTATGCAATATACTTACTTTTATAATATGTTCTACCAGTTGTAAAAATATCCATTTTCAAATCCATTTTTTATCTTGCAGAAGTTAGAAGGAGAAAATTTAGAAGTTTCAAGCGGGATTTATCAGTAAAGCTTTCTTTATCGTCTTAAACAAGATTTACAGTTTGAAACAAGTGACGTTGATCATGTACTAATGATAGTTACTATGTATAAGGATTTAAATATTGGCAATACTTATATAGTAATATTTTTATGTAGAAAATATATACTCTTCATACAAAATGGAAAAGTATAGATCAAAAATCCTTACATTTACTTACTTGCAAGGAACAAAATAGTTTGTTTAATTGTGCTGTATTAGAAAACGAAAAAGAAAACGAAATTAACTTTAAATGTCAAATTGAAATTATGTGTATAGTTTTGTCTGTTTGTTTGTGTCTTATACAAATCCGCAATTTGCATTAAATTAAAGCCAAATTTAGCGCATTTAAATCAATTTGTGTTTCTCTTGTATTTGAATTTTTTGTTACGGGCTGAAAACATTCGCTAAGCAAAAACTTCCATTTTTTAATCATTAAGCTAACTGATTGAACACGATTATAAAGAGTGTACTTTTTTAAATATATAGTTCTTATAGCGTTACAAGTACATTTATTGCTTATGGTCTTTTTTAAGGACTATGTATATAGTGCATAAAACTACTCTGCCTGGAGTTATGGTTTTGTTTTCGAATGTTAAATTTCTAGATTTTACTGAAGACTAATATAATTTTTATCAATGCAAATACAACTAATATTGTAATTTCATTTAAATAAAAAATGATGCAAAATCATATTAAAAATGGTTTTTAAATTTTAGTACATATGTCTATACGTTTCTCTACAGTAATATTTGCCGTTTTATCTTTACTGAAATATTCAATGATTTAAAATGCAATATATGTTTCTACTAAGTTTTCAAATGAGTATACTGCTATAGACATATTATTGCATTTAGATAATTTTTTAATTATGTGCTTTCCATGTTATCATATAAGTACTACTAAAATTCCTTTTAAGAGACATTTTGATTGCAATCCTCAGATTTCATCAATAGCTTCATCTTATAGAAAAGTTTCCACAACACTTCCACATCAAAAAGTCCACATAGATTATAACAGCTTGCAATTACGTAACAGTAACTCAATGGTAGGGCATCGGCTGACCAGTACGAATATATATATATATATATATATATTTCCAACGGCCAGGCAATTGATCTTTTATCATTCGCCCATACAGCGGCCAGATCCGTGAACCTGCTAGCCGTCATATGACTTTGCCCCGGCGCACCAGTGGGGGTCGGAACACATCGCGCCCAACGACACAATATCCATGCCTGAAGGTGGGACTCGAACTCACAACCCGGCAGCCGAACGATCGCTAGAAAACGGTTGCCTTGACCTTTCGACCACCGCGTCTGTCCAGTACGAATACTAATGTCCCGATTACCAGTTGAGCAGCAAGTTTCTTTACAATAACGAACGAACATATATATCAACGCTGAAAGTTAGTGTAATGGTGCCCAGAGACTAAAAGTGAACCTAGTGCGACTAGCGGGGATGAAATTGATATTGAAATATTGAGCGCCAATTTCAAATCTGGAGATGAAAGACCACGCAGGAAGTTAACCTGGAGGGAAAAAATAGCAACAAAAGGCTAACTTGAGGTAAAACTATCAGGATATTTTCAGTTAGAGTGGCAACTGCACGGCAATCTATCATTAGAGGGTGGAGAATGCATAATCCACTTCGATGATAAAAGTCTACAATTTTGTCCCTGTTGTTCAGCGGTAGAGCGTCGACTAAACGATACGACGATCCGTAGATCGATTCCAGGTTGGGGCAGCACGGTTCTTTGTAACATCTTTCGCGATTTTGATGATTAATAGAATTTCATGAAATACTTGTCGGATATTTCACGAATGATTTTTCAAATTATGCAAATCTTTGGCTATTAACATGGCACGATTTGAACATGTAGGCTAAGCAGTTTAAGAACTGAGTTATTAGCGTCACAGTGGTACACGGTGCCAGATGTAACACAGGTGCAAGGGACACCAGTCACAGCGGTTTATGTGACGAAGATAAAGATCTACCTATGTACACCAGAATGTGTATCCAAGGACAGGAGGGCGGAAAGGAATTATGACATTAAGCCCCCTTCCAAGGATCACTCAAACAGAATGAAATTAGATATTATAAGTACAGTGACTTACTTGAGCGTTGTTCCGCAATTAACCCTAGGAATTCGGCTGCCCAGCCTTACAATATGTAAACTGGACACACAGGCACACAGCAAAATAACAATAAAGTTCAGGTGGGAAAACATGAGGCATTTATCATAATAAACTCTTTTATTTATATATAGCATATGTAATTAAAGAAGTAGAAAAGAAATTATTATTGGCCATTTTCTGTACTAAATATATGAAGATAACATTTGGCCCTTGCAATTAAATGGAATATGATTCTGATCCAATCTTTCAATGTAATAATATATATTTCATATATAACCAACACAACATTTTTCATAGAAATTAATTTGAGAAGACAATTATTTTGAGGAATTTAAATATTAAAGAAGATTTCACTTATAGTGATCATTCACTTTACCAGAACCAGATATCGCGGTTCCTGCCATTCTCAAGACCATAGAGCGGCGCGGTTAAACCTTAAATACCTGAATTTCCCTTCTGTAAAAGATGATCACAGGCACACACTGGTTGGATTCTAGCCGATATATTCACTGAACTATCACTCAACGATCTTGATGGAAATGATCCAAACACTTTGGCTGTATTCACACATCTTACTGTAGAAACAACCAAAAATCTCAAGACTTAGCAAGCTTGGTTGGAGTAACCAAAAGACGAATTTTCCTAAATCAATTCCTCAGGGGTGCATTCCATAAATCTCGATTCGGTCGGCCTGATTAATCTCTAGACTCCCATCTAAATTTTGAATCTGAAAAATAAATGAGGAATTAGTAATTTTGAAACAAAATAAATTGTCTTGGCCCACACGGATTATATGATTCATTCTGAATCAAAGTTATAATCCGAAACACAAAAATGACCGTTGGGTCATCAATCTTTTGTGTGCAACATTACGGAGCGAAAATCACGAGCTCCTTCTCCAACGAAATCTCAGGGCCAAGAGACCTCCACTACCGTGAAAAATGGTAATATAGGTCGCATCGACCTTCAACTCCTCGCTTGAAATCAAGTACAACTTTCAAACGATTGATCCGGAACCTCACACCATCGCCTGCAGAAACGAAACCGCAGCTCCGGGCATCAAATAAAGTAATAAGGAATTAGCTTCGGAACGTCCGCTTGAGCAAAAATCCCACACTTATTAACCAACGTATTCAGAATTAAAACCTTGGAATAAAAATATCCTCCGAAAGAGAACGATTTCGAGAAGAAATGAAAAATGTCGTGTTTCTCACTCAAACCGTCATATATCAATATGACATTAGCATTGAGGAGCACACGAAATAATAGAATATTACTGTGTTAGAAAGCGATTTTGTAAAGTGTATGTATCCTGGTGTGTGCATATGGTAGGAATAGCATGTGTTTTGTGAGTTGGGCTATTGTGTTTCAGTATTTTGTTTTTAAGTTTATTTATTAGAAGTCAGTTTCGTTCTTTCAATCCGTGTCCTCGATCGAACCACAAAAAATCAGTGCTTTAGTAATATTTCTAATGTTCAAATTTATAAATTAACTTAATCATTAGGGAAGATATTTTAAGTAACTTCAAAAAATAAGTAGAGATATTTGAATAAACTTTAAAATATATAATTAGTATTCATGTCTAGTATTTGCTTTTAATGCGATTTATTATATACATTTGGGGATAACAGATTCGGAATATCCTATTCCAAAAGACGAAAAGTTAATTTATCTTCCTTATTGACGTCGGGTATTATTTTAGGCAGCCTTCTTATAATAATCGCCTTATATAATTATTTGAATTTTATCACTTAACACAGCTATTGATTTTTGGTAAGTTATAGGCTTATTCTTTTAAGCCATATTACCTTCTTCTCCAATAGATCGACACATCCACTTCCAAGAATTCCACAAAGACTTGGGAACCATTGGAACACAGCGTTCCAAACGGCTTCCACATGGTTATTTAACATTTTGGTGTTTTTGACTATTCAATTTCTACTGACATATATTGAATATAAATAAAGTTATTAAAAATTATGTAAATAATTAAAAGGACTGCATTCTGGAATATTAGATAGCCAAACTATTGGCAGCAGCTGGTCAGTATACTTATCAATGTGGATTAGATACTTATCACTGCTAATTGAAAGCATACACGTTTTAGCAAAGGAAAAATGATTTTGAGCGAAGTAATCCTGGAAAAAATAAAGTGCATATATAGTAATTGAAAAAAACAGTAACGCGTAATACGTTTATTGGTGGTACAGACATTTTTTAATTTTGTTGTATGTGATACGCATTTGTAAAAAATCTGATCTCAGTAGCACATGGCTGTCCCTACATAATTTAAGTGCAGTTGTTTATGCCAGTCCTCCATTGTCTAGCGACAGCTAGACACTGCCCATGAGCCCAGTAACCTTTAGGAAACTAAGGACAAGTAAGGGATTTGAGGTAAAGTCGTCCCTTGTGAGCCACAGACAGTCGAGTTTCGGAGTATACCTGCTTAGTACATATGCTGCAAATAGGTAAACCTTACGACCATGAATATGAGAGAGATCCTTTCAGTGGTCATTGGCAAATGTGGATAGTGCCGTCTAATCTTTTCTCTCACAATACAAAGGGAGTCACAGGGGCGTTCCCTCTAATATCATTCATGAGTTGGGGGGGCGAACCATGTGTTTTATCCATATTTTTTCTACTAGAGTAGAGCTCTAAGAAGGTAAGATAATTAGTGAAAGACAAAGATTTCCCAGTGCTTTGGCAGGTTATCGGCAATGTCATAATGCAATGACAAGATTCATGGCATAATGCAATGACAAGATTCATGACATAATGCTTTTAACATTGAAAAGTACATTGACATTGGGGCTTTTCGGGATAGGAACACGGAGAAAATTCTAAAGAACCAAATCAACTAATATTTTGCGCAAATATGACATTGCACATATTGTTAATATATGCAAAGCAATATTTTCCTTGATGTTAAAATGTGTAACTTTATCAATTTCAGCGTCATATTTGCAATTTAGCGTCATTTTTGTGGAAGCGCTGGATTTAAGTTCATTGATGCTTAAAACGTGCTCTTTCGTCGAAAACTCGAGTTCGAATTTTCGAACTCGTCACATTTTTCCTGTATGTAGGGAAACTCAAAACAAGAAACCCTGATCTAGAGGAACAATATTCCTTTAAATTCTCATTGATAATATAAAGATATATTTTAAAAGACATTTAACGCAAAAATCTAGATGTATGGTCCTTTAAATTCCCATTGTTAATATAAAGATATATTTTAAAAGATATTGAACGCAAAAATCTAGATGTATGGATTCATGAATGTTTCTAATCCAACAAGTACATATTTCGTAATTATACTAAACATTATATTGATGGACAGAATTATTCTCAATGTTGGTGAAACTGTAGACCAGTGCAAGAAAATACGCTATGATCTATTATTAGGAGAAACAGAAGGGGGGGGGGGGCAGTTTGAACAACACGAGCTTTTAATTGATGCTGACAGTAAATAGAAATACAGTGAAAATAACAAATCATTTTCGACTTTATAGTTATGTGTAATATTGTAGTTGTTATTTGTATTGTGTATTTCTCATTCAGCTATTTAGTACGATCTGAAGTATATTTCGTCAATAAAATACATCATTACAGTTAGCTATAAAGCAAGGCAGTATTTATTGTGAAACACTTGGAATCACTAAAATATATATTTCGTAATTATAGCGAATAATATATTGAGATGAAAGAACTATTTATGTTACACGTTGAAGAGAATTCAACGTATACAACTGATTGTCAACCGCAGTATGATTGGATAAATAAGTTGCTAATAGATAGACATATAGATGCCGTTAATTTATTTTGGCAGGAAAACAAATACTTTCTGCGCTTAAGGAGATATACTTTAGAAAACAATTAGCTATTTGACTAGAAAAATTTTCGATGATCGTGTGGAAAGATACGGAATTGTGCTAAGTGAATAGTTATGCATTTATTTGAAATGGAATTTGCATTTTTAATAACTGTAATTATATGAGGTATTCTGTGAAATTCTGTTGCCCAAGGACATTTTCCCGCATTTTATTTACCAAATTAAAATTGCAAGGATTTAATTTAAAATGACTTTTAGAGGAGTTATAAATCCAATTTTTATAAGAAGCTCTATTTATTAAAAGCTCTGTATCAGTTAATTAATTTCTACGTACTTCGCTACAGAAAACATATAAAATCTGAATTGGAATGACAAATCATTCAAGATTTCAAAGCTAAATTTTGAAAATATTTTATATGCTGTGCCAAGATTATAGATTTCATTATGCATGAGATAAGTTAGCATTTCAAAATATGGAGTTTTTCCATTTTTGGAGAAGTGAATATTATAATGAATTGCGTCGCATATAATAAAGAGTTACACGCATCTATATTCTATTTCTTAGGATTACACAAATCTATACAATTGCCAGCTTTTCGTGATATTATTTTCTATCACTTATTTAATACCTTATTTTTTAACTCTCGAACTTGACAATCAATATATAGTCAAATATTTAAATATTTAATATTTTTGTCATTATTTTATATTAGATAATACTTAACTAGTAGGCGTCCTGTATTTGTTTTTGAACTCCGATCAAATTTAAGGTACAATAAAATTCCAAAATTTTGGGAGTTTATTAATGTTAATGAAATCGGTTTTGTCTAAAATTTTCAAAATGCGTCACAAATTGAAAAACTATAATAGAGGATTACGTATCTCTACTTTTACTTATTTTTGCAAAATATCAGTTAATTGGGTACTTCAAAATAGTTTTATATATTATCATCCGGAAAAGAACAAAAATGGGAGTGTAATTTTCAACGTAATAAATATGGCGCCGTGTATCTTGGCTACCATTATTTCGTAAGAAAATATGATGAAAAACATTTGCATTATGTAGAGGATGTCATGTGCTGCCCACATCATATTTTTTAATTATCCGAATGGGCAATCACTTTTATTCGATTGATCATGGTCACTTAACTATACATACATCACTTTACTATTCATACAGTCATTTGCCTTTTCTTACAAAATTATTGTGGAGTTTATGGAGGTTTTTGGAAAATCTGTATATAGATACATACTTATACATAGATATTTTGACTATTTCGTTACTGCTGCAAAAGCTCTGATAAAAGAAGAGCGTGTACATAAAATGCATGTCAATAATTTACTTTGAGGTCTTAAATGTTTACTTCTTACGTGAAAATAGAAAATAAGTTGATCCTAAATCAGAATCGAAATGAATATTTGGAAAGTTAAACATCCTTGACAAATTGAAACATTATTACAACTCAATAATGAAAACTTGTATAACTATCATTTTCACAGAAACCGAAAGAATAACTTACGATCTCGGAAATTATGGTACGATAAGTCAGAGAAAATCGTTCTTTTCCAATAATGTCTAAGGAATAACATAAATAAAAGTATTCCATGTCACGTACTTCTATCTCAAAGGAAGAAATAGCTCAAAAGGCGTGAAAATTAAGTTCAGAACGTGGACTGCTTGTTGAAAGAAGGTGTGTTGAAGTTCCTTCACAGATATTTATTTGCGTAGTGAAGATATAAAGAAGCCATTTTAGTTAGTTCGCGAATATATGTTTGGCATCTAATCATGCTTACACTTTGCATACCCTAATTAAAATTACACTGGTGAAGCATGTAACATGCGAAGGTTTCCTTTTATCAAGCTTTATACAGAATACTCAAAACACCTACGGAATTGCTCTCATTGGTATCCTTTATTTTAAATTCGTAAATGAATTGCTCTGCAGTTTTCATTTATTTCTGTTCTATTGCAGGATGAGAGGAGAGGGATGCGCTACAATGATGTAATTTTCTCCTACTCAATAGATGGAGTTCGTGTTGTTCGAAAGTGGTTAAAGTTGCCTGGAATAAACATTTTAACCATCTTACAAAACTGAAAAGGTATAATTATAAATTTTATACAATTTGTGTTATTTTATCAAGCTGTATTTCACAAAATTCAGTAGGTAATTATATATAATATTTTAGGAGATATTTAAGTTGATTTCGATTTGAAGAAATGGCCCACATGCCATATGCCTGTTTAGACAGGGTATCATAACCGATGAATATATGTTGGGGGCAATGAGTATAGTATATATGGAGGAAAATGGGTTTTAACTAATTTTCTTATTTTATAAGACTATAGCATAGTCAGATCCCTGGATAGCAAAATATGTGTAGGTAGAAATGTTGTCTAAGGCTAGATCTGTTAGCATGAACAGGAATGAAGTTCGCGATATCTTCAATTTATTAGATAAGTCTGTGGATGGTAAGAATCTGCTTGTAAAGGCATTCCACATTTACATTGATAAAAATGATCCTCAGTTGAACAGCTAATAAAGCAATTGGCGAGAATGGCAAAGTACCCTGACATCACTTCCATGGGAAGAGGGTGAAACGATTATACTTTTTTCCTGCGTTGCTGTAGATGACTAATTTATACCTCCAATGGGGAAATTAATCCAGGGAAGCATAATAAACTTGCTTTACACGATTTCCTATATCTATATGTATAATTATGATTACATAAACAGTTATCTGATCAGATGGTTCCCTGTTCCTGCTTTATAAGAAGTATGTAAACGCTGGTCGAATTGTTGAATGGCACTATAATGGTAGGACATATGGCAATATTTGCCTACTCGTCTTCAAAGGAAACCCCATATGCAATCACTATGTCATTATTGGAAGCAAAGGCGGAAGGTTTCTTGTGAAATATTTCGGAATTTGGCCATTCCATTTGATTTGGTGTCTTCTATGACTGTAAAACGTGTTAAGCTTGAAATAAATTTTCAGAGCAGGGAACAGTCATTAGTCGCTGGGAGCGAATTCTGGAGAGTCGGTGAACGTTGTTGGGTTGGCGATAGGAATTATTTTCCCAACGAGGAATTGCTGCACATGAACTTGGTGTTCACAAGCTGTTCGAATTTCGGCATGTTGCCAAATGATCAACTCTCACGTCCAATGGAAACAAAATTGCAACGTGATTACATAGCCAAACCTGCACAAACCGGTTACAACTTGGCTTCCCTCTCAAACGATGCGTGTGCAATCATTTTTTGTGACCCATACCGTTCGCTTTTGAAGATGTAAAGTCTCTATCTGGATAGCCATAGCACTGACACCCAATTTAGACTGGAACTCAGTAAGGAACACATCGTACCCTTCTTGTCCAATCACTTATATCTGAGAAGGAATTTCGGATCCACATATTTAATCTACCCGTACTCCATGTAGATACAAGGAGAGTTTAGATATCACCGGGAATCGAATCCGAGTCCTCAGAGTCCAATTCTCGTGTTTTAACCAGTGAACTATACCGCCCACTAAGTGCAAAATTTTCCTCGACACAGACCGTCTGACTTACCTGAATCTGTAATGTATCCCTTTGAACTATTTTGGACCATCCAGTTTAGTACCTGTGGATGCCACCTAATGGGGCGGCATCTACAGAACTCGTACTCTCCTGTACCACCAATCTCTCCGAAGGACTTACGGATCCAGATATATAACGTACCCGTACTCCATGTGAACATGGGCGCATTTATGGCAGAGCTGGGATTCTAACTCGGGTCCTCAGAGTACAATGCCAATGCCCTAACCACAGAGCAATCCCGCTCATTATATGCATAATTTTATTTTTCATTCTCTGTCTGAAAGGTAAATCCCAGGATGTTTTAACAGTGTTTCGTAGACCTGGCCGCACCACAGCATCTTTTGAATTTGCATGAATGCCAGTTTGCAATGATCTGTTTTAGTTGATCTGGCTTAGCTTTGTTACTGTTTTAGTATGAATAAACACATCTAAGACGCACTACATGTTCAACTACATTCTTCATCAGAAACAAACAAGTCATAAAGTGCTGAATGTGCTGTGTATCAACTTATACCAGGATAGATTACTTCAATTTAGTCAATAATTGCCCAATTATCATATCTTCTCCACCTAATGAGATTTTAATTCGTTGCTTTGAAGGACTAAAGAAGCGGAAGGAAGTCAATAAAGTAGCATACTGTGTGACTGAAGTAAAAGAAGATGATTAATTACTATGTTCTGTTTTATATCATTGCTTTAAAAATGTCATATTTTATTTCAAGAGTATCTGTCCGTATTACAAAAAAGTAGCTGTCTCCGCAGTTGCTCAAACCTCGAAATTTTCTGTTTTGTAGAGTAAAAACTGTGGCATACAAATATATAAAATATGGTACACTTGGAGAAATATAAAGAAGAAGGAAAGATATATTCTGAAATAATTTGTTTATCGATTTGAAAGTTAGTTCAAGAAATATTTTATGTCAGGAACAAAATATGTGATAAGTACAAAATATGTGTGTTCGTAAGTATGCACCTATATAGTTAAACTTTTGCCGGGCGGAGAACTTTTTCTAATGCCGATATAGTTTACGATTCATACTTTTTACGCACTTTTGAAGTGAAAAACAAATTTTCGTATAGACGCGTCCCTGGAGTTTCAGTTTTTCGTACCGCAAAAGCTATGGCATGCAAAAGCATGAAATTTGGAACATTTATAGAGAAATGATAGGAAAATACGAAGTAAACCGTGTTTCGATTTCAACTTCAGTTTGACGTGAAACAGCTCACAAAATGTGCAGCGAGCGCCAGAAAGTCGGAGGCTAAGACCGCGTGCTTCGAAATTGTATGTTTCCTACAGCAAAAAATATAGCATACAATGATAAGGAATTTGGTCTATTTACAATAAAATAATTGGAAAATACAGTGAAGTAAACAGTTTTTTTTTATTTAGTTTTGACTTGGATTGAAATAGCTTGAAAATTAAAAAGCGAAGTAAGAGCGTTCTAGCGAGAAAGAGGCGAAGTCTTCCGACTTACGAAAGAGTTATGAAAGATGGCGAAGCGTAGAGAGAAGTGGCAAGAGTCCCCTAGTCATTTAAAAATAATATAGATGCAACTTATCAGTTCTATATTATTTAAATTGTTATTTACTTTTGAAAAATACAAAATGAATACTTTCAGTAAGCGTGCACACTTTCTACAGAATAATTGTTTAATGAGTTTTTGTGTTTTCAGACGTTCTAAAAACATCCTGTTGACCCAGAAAACTAATATTTTAACAACTAGGGTGAACCGCCTCTGGCCGCTCAGCTCCACGACCTCGGTAACTCGTATCCCGTGTCGGAGGCTTCACCCATAATAAATGGTGATTAATATGCTCATTTCTCGAGTTCTCCAGGTACCTTTTGCTCAAGAATAATACATTATTTGGGTATCCGCCTTCATTTCATTGGTCCCAGTTACGATTCCCGGACAGGCACATTTTTTTACAGTTTTAGCTGACTTGACTCCAAAAATTGGCTAATCCGATTTTCAAAAACTGATATTTTTAGATTATGTGTTATGCCCCGATCCCAGGGTGATAGTCCTCGATGCTGCATCACAGGAAATTACTCTTTAAAATACGCAGAAATAGTACAGACTGCCTACGCTGTTACGGAAGTTTCAGGAATCAGTGCAGAAGTACGCTGAAAGGCATATACAATAAACATAAAATAAAATATTTTAATCAACTTCGTTTACAGTTCTCTTGTACACCATTAAGGCAAAGTCTAAGCTGTTGAGCAATATGGGATTCGTACATACGAAATACATGAAAGATAACATACATTTGATCAAAACCAACTCGGGGACAATACGAAAAGAAATGCTTTTGCCCCAAAGTTAGTGAGCAAAAGTAAAAAATCTGCTATGTGAGATTGACTAAGTTACATTTCCACAACCCAAATTACAGAAAAAAATAATTTTATACTTCGTATGCACATCTAAATAATGAAATAATCTAAAATCTTAGAATTTTGTTCAAATAAAATTATAAATCACAGACTTTTTTTCAATGAAACCAGTTGAGTGAGACTTTAGTGACTCACTAAGGGGCACTTCCACAATCCAAACTAATTTGTTTTTTCAACCCAGACCGTCTGACCTATCAGAAGGTGAAAGTTATCTGTTTGAACTGCCAGTACAATATCACCCAAATTAGATTGGACCGATAAATTGTAACATACACAGATACCGTACCTAGGTGTGGACACGGAGATAGTTTGGTTAGCACCAGGAACCAAGGTTGGGTTCACAGATTGCAATATCTATTCTTTAACCACCGAGCTATTCCACCAGTGAAACCAAACTACAGACGGTTGAAGTCGCTTGTGCACGAGTATATCTGCGCTAGCAGTAAGTAAAATATATATGAGCAACCATTTTTTCTAAAATTTGAAGGTGACTACATTGAAGTGTTACTTTTGTCGGTGCATAGGGTTTTGTGAAATTATGTCACATTGGAAGTTTTTGATGCGATTTTCGATTTCAATTTTCTATGCTTAAAAGCACAACATATCTACAAAACTGATCCATTATTGCTGTTATGTGAATTGGGAGCACCTTTGGGATAATTCTATCCGTCTTTGAGTCGTCTTCTAACGCTGAGTTCTGCGACAAATATAGTTTGGAATAATAATATTTTTTTAAAAGAAACACATACATGTATTGGAACGTAACTTGAAATGCTTTTAAAAAATTAAACAAAAATTATACGACATTCGAATTTATATTTATTTATGTATTTTAATGCGAACTGGAATGTTTGAAATTGTCGAATCGCAATTATTTGTTTACTAGCAGCGAATAAGCTCGACAATACCGTATTCTCAGTAGTATTTTAAAGTAAACCCTCTTTAGAAACACTTACTCTCTGAAATAGATGATTTTGATCAGGTGCAAAATGAGTTACTAAGAGATCTTAACATAATATAGGGATATAAAATATAAATTGAATATTTCTGTACATTGCAAATTGCATTGCTGGGTATATATGATGCAAATGAAACACCTTTTTCTATTAGCAAGGGTTGAAAACAAATTTACATAATTTTGTTAAAAAAACAGAAAAACATTATATTTAACTAACTTCATGAAATAGTCTAATAATATTTTTTTAAAAATAAATTTACTTTCGTTGCAATACATGGTAATACATAGGGACAGATTGAAATAGGGTTGAAAATTGGAACTTGAATTCGTTCAGAGAACTCTGGAACACAAATCCTTCATTTTTTATATGATGTCTGTGTGTGTCTATATGTGTACTGCGTATGTGTCTGTCTGTATGAGCAATGCACGTATTCAACTTAGCCCCTAAACTAGTGGTGTAGTCGCAAAATAAATTGAACCCGGAGCTCTTAACAAACTGCATCCCCATGGTATAGAATACTAGTAGTAAATGCCTTAAGTTACACAATATGATGTCATAGTTGCTAACATTATGTTTATTATTATTTTTATTATTATTACTATTAGCATATATATTATTATTTTGTGATCTGTGTTGACAAGCTGAAAGCAGTGTGGTAGTAAAGTGTTGCCTCAAGTGTCTGCCAATAAAATATGCTATTAATTTGTTGTTATAAAATAAAATAATCATTGTGCTAATTTAGGTTCTGTTTAGACATACATATAACAAATTTATGTTAAATTTATGTTTATATAAGAAACGTAGTCCTGCATAAATATTATCTATATAAATATAACTGAATATATTTTTACTTTCCTTATATACATAGTATAATGTATAAGGAAAGTATTGTGACGGGGCCGAAAATTCGAATTCGAGTTTTCGACGGGAGTGTACGTTCCAAGCATCCCTGATCACGAATCGAATATTTTTGAGGTGATGTCTATGTGTGTGTGTGGGGGGGGGGCGTGTGTCAGTGAGACTGTAGAGATGATATCTCAGAAACGAATCCAGCGAAGCGAATGAAATTTGGTACACAAATTACAATCCGTGAATACTAGAAGTTTATTGTTATTTAAACACAATCGAATGTTCAGAATCTACTCAAATTTTCGTGTGAAATTTTTGAAATAATCAGAAAAAATCTATACCTTTAATAAAGTTACGCTAAATAGACATTTCTAATGTCATTTTTCCTTAGAAAACGATTGACATAAACTTTAAAACGCTGGCATGAACAGTTCTTGAGATATTGCACATTTTTCAAATAAATTGATCAAAAAATCCCTTAAATTAAAAAAAAAATATTACCTTTTGATAAACATGTTCACTTTTCATACGTAATGTCATGCAATAAATTTGGTGACATCATTCTAGTGGATCTGGCTCGTTCCATTGAGAAAATATACTTTGAGTAATAATTCTGTATTTGAACGCCAATAGTCATTTTTCTAAATAGTCTTTATACAAATAACTTATTTCTCCATCAATAACAATTGGCGAGATTTTGCGACGAATTTGGATGAATGTCGCCAAATTAATGAAAATATCTCCAAATGGATAAAAATGACGCGAAATCAATGAAAATGACCACTTACTGACGAAAATTCAATATCTTGGAAAGAATATAAGTATCAACTATCCCTCACAACAAAGATCGTTACATGTGTGACAGTGACGTTGTGGTCACGTGACATCTGGGTTTGTGACTTCTATGCGACGTTACGTATTAGTAATTTTGTAACTTCCTTGTGACTATATTCTGTGACGTCTCCACAATTTAATTAACACGTAACAATGTGACGACATTACAATGGCAATTACAATGTCACGTCACAAACAAGTTAATATGCGAGTCACAGTGTGACGTAAATCTTACGTCACTGTGAAAAACATGCTGTTAGGGATAAGACTAACCTTTTTAACACTTTACAACAAAGTTGAAAAGTATTTATGGCTTTGTTCATTCTGTCTGTCTGTCTGTATGTCTGTCTGTCCGTTAGCACGATAACTGCCGTAAAAATGACTTCATCAAAATGAAATTTTAGTATATTGTTCAGACGGTCTGTAGAACCTATGGGAATATAAATGAATAATATCACCCAATTAGTTTTGGATTAAACCCGGGTTGAAAAAATTAAATACATTGAGCCCTATGGGACCTAATTTTTCAAACATTTTTTAAGCGGATTTAAAATTCACAAATTGCTTCGAAAATTTTAGGTAATATTCAAATTGGTCCATAAAATATATAAAAAAAAATTCAGCGAAATATATTCAGTAGTTTTTTAAATAAAAATTAAAATAATAATTAAACCTCTTATATGAAACGATCACGTGACCATGATATGAAACGATCACATGACCCACTTCAAAATGATATATGGCATCCGTCTTGTTTCAAAATCGTGTTTTTTTTAAAATTCATTTTGATTCATATTGAGTGTTGTATCCGTCCTAAAACTATTTTATTTTTGCTTAAATTCTGTGCATCTACATACTGAAACAACGCAATGACAATATATTTGAGTTTAAATGCTCATCTAAATCTGATTATTTCTACAACTAAGCCTATTTTTCACCTATGTAAAATGTAAACAGCAAAATATATAGAATGAGTTGTATTAGAATTACTGTATTTTTTTAACACAAAATAATTTAGTCCATGGAGTCTGCATGGCTTATATGAATGAATTATTTATTGATTTCATAAAGAGAAGGACGATTTTTTTCGATGAAGTTTCATGCATAGAGTTTAATTTTTTGTAGCTCCATGGTCTTAAACAAAATGTTTAAATGAAATACATTATTATAGTATTGTGATGAATGAAATAAATGGCAGAAAGTTATGAATGAAATCCTGTTTTTATAGAGAGATCCAGGCGTGTTATTTTTTCTATGACGTCATTTGAATTAATTTCAGTTGTTTTCGATGAAGTTTTCAAATATAATAAATTATCGTAGTATTATGATAATTATAAAACTATTACCGAGGAATGTATAACATTTTAGAGATGTTTAAACCAGGCAATTTATATTTCAATGCCGTCATTTGAATGAAGTTCATTTTTTTCGATGAAGGTTTAAGTTTTCAAATATAATAAATTAATGCAGTATTGTGATAAGTTTCAAAATATTACCGAGGAATGTATTGCATTTTAGACTTGTTTAAATAAAATTGCATTGAAGTTGGAAAGTGTTTCATAATCAATGCTTTAAGCATGATTGATCTTTCTTGTTTTACTGTAAAAGTAGTAAATTCATTGCATTATCTAAGAGAAGTCATGCGTTGCCTAAGTCGGATTTCTATTTGTGTGTTTTTCTTATTATCACTGGAGAACGGCTGCACCGAATTTCATGAAATTTTATAGGTAGCCGTAAAATATCCGCACTGAAAATTTAGTTGTGTTTTAAGTTTCTGGGATTAGGTGTTGTTGAAATATTGATGAAAAACGAACCTACCTTAGAGATAGCATAATGCAAACCATAATTTTGCCTCGATAATTTTGCAAGCGATAATTTTGCCTCAAGTGTATTTGAAAATATAAACAATATGTTGATAAGCAACGGAATTAAACCAATTAAGTTTATACAGCAGAAATATGATATGTTGCTCAGCACCAGAATTAAATTCAATGAGATTATATTTCAAATAAATTTTATTAAATATTTTCCTATTTGAAAATTTTCAGAAATCTTTATAACAAAATATTTTATCGGAATTATATTTTTGAATGGATTATATACTTCAAGTGGAAAAGTTAAGAAGATTATTTATATTTTCAACTTCTTGAGTCATCTGTTTTAGTTTAGTGATTAGTTTCGCGTCATCTGTTTTAGTTTTGCTTAAGATTTTTCAATCTCTTATATTGATTTTAACCACTTGTCGAAACAGAATAAAAATTGTTTTGCTATAACTTCTAATATCATTTTAGCTCTTTCATTTTGAAATATGTGTTTATCCAGTTTCATACCTCGTTGATTTTGGAATATATTGATCCAATTTATATGTTCTGTAAATTTATTTATAAACGTGCCCAGCATGTGTTGTTCTTCAGATATGTCCGTGAATATAATGTTGTATAGAAAAAGAAGATATTCTTATAATTATTTTAAGGATAATTTATTTTAATATTTTGATAGAAAGTTTTGAATAACAATGGCGGTTAGAATACCATAGAAATTTGCACATAATTATGAATTTTGAGTCTCATAATATTATTTCTCATATTTGAAGAACATGTATATTGTTCATTCCAAAACAAGGATATTTAATTAATAATAAACATATCAATTAAATCACATACGTTTATATACAATTCAATTGTATGATGCACTTATTTACTCAAAAATATCCTTTTCAATTTGGGATTAATTTTCAAAGGTATATATCATCGTATCTTGTTAAAGTGAAGCCTTCAAGCCAGGCAGGATAATTTCCTTCGCTTTAGGATACAATTTCCTTCACTGCTGTATAAGTCAGATCACAAAAGGAATGCAATGAATTCATGAATCTTTGAAACTTCGGAAGAGGAAGCGCTGCATTTATTTGCGTCAATGGAGAACCAGCAACTCTGTTGAATATGCAACATTACATTTAATTTGTGATTGGAGGCATCAATAATTGAAATGCTGTCTATATATTTTTAATAAAATATATAAAATTATTTAAAATATACATTTTATTAATTAAAATTTGCTTCTCTTGTGTATCAAAGGACTAGTTTCACTATATATATAATAAAAATATAATATGACATTCCTATGATAGACTGCAGAGGAGTTGTAACTTATATAACAGTAACTTAAAATATGCTAACAACGTAAAAAGATGTAAAAAATAGAGATTCATCAATCAAGGGGAGAATAAAATGCATATATCTAGTTATCAAGTTAAATGTAATCAACATATATAAATGATGAGATTTTGAAAATTGAAAAACTACAAATAACCAAGCATTAAAGCCATACACATGGAAAAGCACTTACAAAGTAATTCATTTTGAACATATTGGTCAAGTATCTATTCAAAATGAACAAAAAAGCTTGTTTCAGAAGACGGAGATTGATAACATTCGTAAACTCCTTCTAATTGGGCTACAAGCTAAAATATTGAAAAATAAAATAGGAATATGAAAACCTGAGAAAATACTGCAGATGTCTTATCTAAACGAGCAAAGAGCAATAAATGACGAAACTACTGTTGCCATTTGCAAGAGATAAAAGTGGAGATCAACTGTTTCCAAACGTGATATATGAAATAATAATAGCTAAAGAATAATGAAAAGTAAAAAAAAAACTAATGAGTACGAAAATAACATATTTCTTAAAATTTACTATCGACTTTTTCCCTACTGCATTATTTTCAGCATATCCATTTTGAATTCTGTGCTACAAAACCCAACCCTATTGCATTATTTCCCTTCATCTGAAAATTTCGAAATCAGGCTCGGATAAAACTGAAGACTGAATACGTTCCAAAATTAATATAAAATGTATATAAAAATGCTGGTATATACTGCTCGAAGCATATCTATCAAGAAAGCAGCACAATTACTATCAGTATGCACTGTTCTAGAGCAGTGAGATGAAAGTAAAAATTTTCGTTTTTCTACCGATATCGATCGCACTCTAATATTATTTTTTCCTTCTGGTTACTAACTAATATTTTTATCCAAAGGAGTTTTCAGATTATTCTCAACTATAATTAATAAATCAAACGCAAATCGATAACTATTAAAATTTTAGCCATGTCGTAAATGTGCAAAATGTGCTGAAAAAAACCCATTTACATGGTAAAAAGAAATCGCAAAATAAAAAATATCGTCATAAAATTTAAATTAACATTTTTATTGCATGATTTCGTCTCAATTTATTTCTCTTATCACATGTTAAAATAAATGAAAAATGCATATTATGCAATCAATACATTATAAAAGTAGCAGAAGAGGAAAAATATTTTATAAGCTTTACTAAACTATGTTTCTCGAGTATTAATGATATATTCCTATCTTTAAAAAAATCTGGGAAATAAATTATTTCTATCTAAGCATTATACCTTCTCAAAGTATATATAATAATATAAATTAATGTAGAATAAGATGTTTATCTAATAAAACCTAATGTTCCCTCATATAAAATCTAATTTTAAAATCAAGTATCTGTACACCATTGATATATTTATCACATATCATAGTTTACATTTATATGTGCATTCGTTCTTGAGTTATCGTGTGTTATAAAAATATACACACATAAACAAACATGAAAACTTGGCCTAAGCTAATTTATCGGTTCGGTAAATCGATTAAGCCATAGGCATGATAAAAATTTCTGGTCGAATAGTCAAATCAAATCATTCGACTAAAATTAGATTAACACTTTTCACTGACCCCACCAAACCCCACCAATCTATTAAAATTTCAAGTTTCAGACCATTGCTCAACTCGCAAATGATATGCTTTACTTTAAAGCCAATCCAGCTAGTATTTATTTATAAGCACAGTATATATGTATATATAGTCATTAATTTTTGAAATTTAAAACCATAAAATGTTAATTTGCTTATTTACAAGACTGGTCAAATGAAAATATAACTTCCTAAGATTGGTAACATCAATAAAATATAAACGAAAATTTGATCTTTATCTTTCATTATTTTTTAATAATTTTGGTAAACTGAATTTAGATACCATATATTTTGAGTCGAGCAAGATTTCTTTAAAATTTTAAATGTATTTTAAAGTATTTATTTTTAAAAATGTGATTCTTGTTTCAATTTTATAATGTTCGCATTTTTGTATTCTTTGACAAAATTATATATATATATATATATATATATATATATATAT
Organism: Amaurobius ferox; assembly: GCA_951213105.1. NCBI lineage: Eukaryota > Metazoa > Arthropoda > Arachnida > Araneae > Amaurobiidae > Amaurobius > Amaurobius ferox. Next base: position 27,161,515 of record OX578145.1, read on the forward strand.
ATATATATATATATATATATATATATATATATATAGATGCAATGTAGTAATAAAGAACAACAATGTATCAAAATTAGCCGGGTGGGGGGGATATTTTAACTAAATTTCATTTATATAAATATGCTTGGTTGAGCAGCTTGGCGCCTTTGGGTATGTTTTCTGTATTGTTGATTTAGTTGAAGTAATATATATATATATATATATATATATATATTCAAAGCGCTTTAGTTAATATATTACAATGATCGATTTAAAATTATCCAAGCAATCGATCGATTAATCGATTAAAAATTATCTAATAATGAGTTTATCTAATAATGAGGGCCACAATTTAAAATGGCTTTGGCGACAATTTAAAATCCTGCCTTCCAAATTGTGCCAAGAACTTACCCATTATGCAAGAGTGCTAATGAACTCAATAAAATTCATCATCTTCCGACAGCACTTATGGAAGGAGAAATACATGATACGAACGGTATCGAAAATTTTAACACTTCGTTCGCTTAAAAAATGTAACTTATGAACAGATTCCGGAATTGTTTTTAGGTTTGGAGCATTCTGTAAAATTTTAAAAAGTTTCTGTTAAATAATAACCAGCTTCTGTTAAATTATAAACATCGAATTGACGTCATTGTTTCTAAATCACAATATAAAAATCGATAAGTTTTAAACACAAGAAAAATTTGTACTTTTTAAAAAATCTTGAAAATTTATCTATCAATTGCATGGATTCCGTTCAAAGTTTGGTATAAAGATAATTTATCAGTCTTGCTCATTAGGGAAAACTTTGTGATAATATTCCCGGTTACTAAGGAACTGATATATCCTAATGTGTCCTGCCTAATGTGTACATATCACTCTAAATCGACCAAAATCGTGCTAAAACATAAAACAACTAAAAAACTAATTGGAATTTAAAATAAAAAAGCTGGGGTACACTTTATCATATCCTGAAGTACACTTTGTACTCAGAGAATTCTTAACAGTGGTCCACATTTTAAGGGTATTTTTAATGTGATAAAAATTTTATGTGATAAAAAATTAATTTTTATATAAAATTATAAAATGTGTTAACATTTTTAAATATTGTAACTTACTTTAAAAGTTTAATATATACAGACGCTTATTTTTTTTTTGCTGCAGACTGCACTGAAATATACATGCATAGCCATTTTATTTTACTATGAAAGATGATAATGTATGCAAATTACAAAATTTCTATACATCGTAGTAATAGAAACTCAAAATAATACCAATCGATTATTTATTATACACGTGCAGAAGCACTTGAATATGTAATACAGATTTCCTGACGTCAAATTATTGGACAGCTTTGATGAAGATAACTTGAACGACAGAAGCCGTTAATTTATGTTGACCGAAAACAAATATTCTCTACGATTAAAGCGAAATCGTACAGCAAACGAATAGGTATTGAACTGTAAATATGTTTCGTAAATTATGTAGAAAATTATTGAATTGCGTTTAGAGGGAAGTTATATTTAGCTCGACATCGGATGTTTGTCATTTTTAATAACTTGGATTATATTCAACGTTAAATAAACTACAGTTGGCATGATGTATTTTTCATATTATGTGGCCTGAATGTAAAAGGAATTTTTTCGATCTGAACACACAAGTGCTTCTGAACACAACTGTTTTCGTTCTGTATTTTAATTCAAAATATTTACGAAAACGCCTTCATGTGTCGGCGAATGGTTTATGCACTCCATTTTGTCGTAATTATTAAACATTTTAATTATTTTTTCTTATACTTATTTTTTACAGTTACACGAATTATATGTAAATCTGGGCGAAAATTATCAGATACATAAATGTGAATCCTTACTGAAGCTCCTACTCCCTTTATATCCTGATTTTGAGCACGTATCATTCATAATCTGAGCTCTATTTATCCAATCCTGAGATATAGATGCTTCAAGAACATTTTTTGAGCCCTAAATGAAAATATTAGATAAATCCATCATGTTTCTAGATTATTTACTGCTGAATTTGCATGAGTCATATTCAAAAATCTATCTATAGCCAATCTTGGGAAATAAATGTTTAAAGATAAGTTTGTGAACCGAAAATGGGGAAAAAACCGAATTCGAAAAGCCATAGTGAAGCCCCTAAATATCTTTGGGATTTGCCACTGCATTCATGTCAGTAATGTTCTAAGCTATATCTAGAGAGAATTAAAAAATTAGCGACTGCATTTTTAATTTACAATTCAAGAGAAATGTAAATTTTTGAATTGAATGTGACGTCTTCACTACCTGAAGTGAAAATACTTAGATAATCACTTAATTCCCTTGAGGATTAGATGCGAATTCCATATTTAACTATTTAGGCTCAATATCCAATCCTTCCCGGTAATAAATTATAGGCAATCCTTCTAGATACGTTTCAAATAAAATATTTGAACTAGAATCTGCAAAGAATCCGGATGTGAAATTTCTTATTAAACCACCACAGCTTCTCTAGAATTTAATGCTAAATAAAAATCAATTATAATCTAAGATCTATTTATATTTAATTTTTTGGTGTATAGACATTTCAAGTAAAATGATATATTTTAACCGGAAATATAAAAAGAAGTGAAGGATGTGTGTGGGGGGGGGAATTCTTAATGAACTTCCCTTTGAAATTCGTATACTGAATCGAGATTAGTCAAAATATCGTCCTGCTCTAAAATTAGTCCTGTCGATGGCAGTTTCTAAGAAATAGATGCTTTATTTTTTTTTTCACAAAATCAGTAGTATGGCAAATTATTTACCCATCCCTTTCAATATTGTACATTTTAAACTTATTTCTAAAAATCTATGTCTGGATTTTGTACATATCATCTGTACAGGTGTCTATACAGTTGGATATCTGTACAAGTGTCACTATCTATGATTTGGTGAAAACCTTTTTAACATTCTCTAAAATGCATGGCAATATACAAGGAATATATTGAAAGTGTATAGGTAATTAGAATTCTAGTTATTATAGTTATTCAAGATTTGAATGATTTTAAATTTCTCTAATACGAATTATCAATTGTCAGCTATATGTCTGTGATTGCTCTCCTGTATATATATATATATATATACAATTTGGGTAATTCTCTCTACTTCAAGTCATATCAGACGAAATTTCAACACATTTGTCAGTTAAGTAAAATTGTGAGACTTTAGCCCTTTTCTAAACTTAATGAAAACAATTTATTTTAAATTTAAATAAAAATGATAATTTAAATATGGACGCCGTAATTGTTATTTGAAAATTCAAACAGTAATGAGTATTTTAAGAGTTATGAAATATTAATATAGTTTTTTTTTTGCTGAAACGGTAGGTAAACCTATCGTTTTCATTTAAAAAATATTGTACCTAATGTTAAAGAAAACCGCACCTTTCCGATTAAGTTATAACTACAAAACAAAATACAGAATTGCGGGTCACGTAATTCTATCGCAATGGAAGCAGAGATCAGAAAGGTGTGAAAATTAAGTTTAGAACGTGAGATGCTTGTTGAAGAGAGGTGTTGAAACTCTCTTTGATATATGCTCTAAAAATGTAAAGGGAAAATTATATGTATATGTGAAGGCATGTTTAGTTCATAAGTATGTTTGCATTTTTCATACTGGAATTAAAATCACATTAAGTTTTTCTTAAATATGCTTGCTTAGTACAATAAGTAATGCATCCAAACATGAAAGAGTAAAATATTTTTGTCAAATATTCAGAGAGTCATTTTGCTAGCTGTAATCTGCTAAATAATATGGTTATATAAGAATGTGTAGTTCCTTCAAACTAGACTGTAAATTCCGAACTATGAATATTTTGAAAAATATCATTGAGTTGAAAACAGTCATGTTATATTTTTATGTTATTAATTTATTATGTTATTAATTTATTATGTTATTAATTTTCATGTTATTAATTTATACCTGATATTTTGAAAGATTATTTATATATTTTAAACTCACTTAACTATCAATTTAAATAATAAATGAATGGAAAATCATTAGATTTTAAACGTCATTTTATTAAAACATCCATCAGACCTATATGCAATTTAAAAGCCAGAGCACTTTCGGGTATCAGCATAACCTTTCTCAGCGGCGTAAAATAAAAAATCATTCCAACATGCTTAAATACTATATACTATCGGCAATTTGAATTTGCATATTACAAAATTGGCATCACTGCTAACATAATTTCTAAATATAAATATCTGCACTTAACTATATTTGTGTATCAGGGATTTAAAACGCGATTATTGTGGAATGGCTTGTCATTAATGAAAAGTAAGAATCACATGGTGAAAATTAAGAAAATTAAAATAAATTAAAATATTTTTAATTAGTTGCAAAAAAAATATGCCCAAGAATTTAAAATCATAATTCGAAAGGAAGAAAAAGTCTTAAATAAAAGCAACAGGCGTTTGAAAGTTATTTTAATGAAAATGGAAAAATAATAGTATTTGGAATTATTTTAAATTAATTGGTAATTAAAATTAACTAGAGACAGAAAATTTTATATATTTAGATATTTTGATATGCAAAGGCATTACTAATAGTGATATGTAATAATAAGTGTAAAATAACGACATAAATAATGGCCGAACATAAATAATGGCAGATTATTTAATGTTAATTTAATTATATTTTTGCAATTGATGAGGATACTTCCTGTGAGCTTTGATTCTGCGTGCGTAATATTTCAAAATATAGACGTATAAGGTGCGCAAAGTCCGATACACTACGTGGCCGATACACTACGTGGCGGCATTCGGTTATATTGCAAAAGAAAGGGTATTTTATATTTATTTTGTGAAATTAAAGAGTATTCCGGTTCTACTATCATATGTCGTGGCTACTAATAGAAGTAACATCTGACTGTCTGGTGTAGATATTAATAGTAGAATAATTTTTATGCTATGGCTAATAATAGAGATGTGAGAAATTTTAAAACAAAAATAAGTTTAGCTTATAAAAATTTAATATTTAGAATAAAATATAAGGACTATTTAAAACACTTCGTAATGGTATTGGTATTTATAACACTTGTTTTTCCTAAAATCAAAAATAATGTGTGAAATGACTGAAACATTAGATTTTTTAAGGTTGTTACTCATACATTTAATATAATTTCTAAATATAAATAAATATCTGCTATAAATATAAATATCTTCTTTTAAACACATCGGCATAATTGTTCTTAAATATATTTTTACAATATATGCCATAAAACTATTTCCCAAACTAGCCATTAATTCAAACACTTTTTAGAAGTTATCTTGATATTTTAACTTCTTTACTTTTTACAACCATAAATGTACTTTTTTCTACAAGAATAAATATACTTTTATGTGTTATATATTTGACCATGCCCAACTTTTATCAGTTCTTTATTTTGATATTTTATTATCCTTGAGGAGATAGGAACGTGCTTTTTATACTAGAGATTGGAAGAGTAAGGTAAATTTATTTATACTCAGTGTGAGAGAGAAAATAATTAATAACGAAAAACAATTCTAATTTTGAACATTTTTCAGAAAGTGGACTCTTGGAACGCGTGTGAAAATAAATCGTAAAGATAATTCAATTAACGAAGTAAACTAAAAATCAATTATTGGAATATGATGATAACAATAACGGTAAGCATTAATTCTCCGGAGTGTATTTTAAAGGTTTTCCTTTCCAAGTTCAAAACTTCATAAAATAATTTGCAGTTGGTGCACTTGCAGCGTACTTTTGGGGAAAAAAGAATTTCGATTTGCTTGTTTGCGGAAAGTTTATTTCATGCAATTTATTTTTAAGTAATTTATTAAATATATCAAGAGTAACTTTAAACGAGTTCTTGATATGTGTGGATTTGAAACTTTGAGTGAAAAATTAATTTATTTATAAATTAAAAAATATAATAATACGTAACTAATTAAAATAAGAGGCTTTTAATATGACCGGGTTTAGAAATTAACACCATTCGTAATAGCGACAATAAAACCAATCAGCAATATATTGGTGACTGTGCATGTCACTGAAATTTATTCAAAGTAATACTTTCAATTTTCTGTTAAAAACATATTTTATTGTTATTTACAGCTATACAATCAAATTTTATTTACCTAGCGATATTTTTATTAAACTTATATTTACCGCCATGCTCGATATGACTCCAAATTGATCATGAACAAGAACTGTAAAGCCAAAGGTAGACTGCCTCACTTGTTCTACCTGAAACTGGTAAAAAGGACAATACCAAAAATGTCAATGTAAATATATCTTTCAAATGGTTCCACATAATAATGAAAACATGTCACTGTACGATGCAATGGCTATTTCCATTGTGAGTTTGTAAATATGCATCCTTTCAAATTTACAGAAGAGAGTTTAGTAAATTTGTAAATATATGTCAATGTTAATGTGTTTTGAATAATTGCTTAAATTATTAAAAATAACTGCTCCCAATTGCCTGCAAAAATCTTAATCATTTATTAGTTTAAAAACGTCAATTAATATATTGAAACATTTAGGATTTTTACATTTCCGGTGCATGAAATATTCGATTTTAAACTAAAAAATGAACATAAAATATCGTCAGACTCTAACAAACATTTTCACATTTCTTTATATAGCAAGACTAAAAAAAAATAAAACTACTTTTGCACGCGATCTTTATATTATATATGTATTTTTAGATAAGGTTATTTAAAGTTAAGACTCATTTAAATAATTTGAAATTCGTGAAAGATTTAATTTAAATATTCATTTATGTAATCATTTAATATAATTGTATGGATGATGTGCTAAATATTCTATTTCACGCAAGATAGTAATTTAAATATTTCACATTCATTTTCGATTTTAAAGTATATACTACGCCTGTCAAAGATAGTAAATCTAACTATCGTATACATAGAACTTTATTTAAAGTAAAGACTACGAAACGTATTCGACGTTATAAGGGTCATAAACAAGCACCGTCTAATTAATAATACATATACGCGTATTGATACGCTTTAATTAAATGCGTTGTGATTCGGCACGCATGTGTTCAAAGGTCTGGTTCATTGATCACTGATTTAAAACAGACCAATATCTTATATGCTTTATATGCTATATGTTTTTAATTTGCAAATTTAGAAAACTGCTATTCAAGAAATTGACGAATTGCTTAAAGTAAACATTACTAAATGAATAAATTTAAAGTCGCAAGACAAGAAATAAGTACCTTTACCACAGAATTAATATTAGTAAAATTTATTGCATTCGATTCAATTAATTTGGTTGAAATATAATTTTCAGAACAAACGTAGAATAGCGAAAAAACTCCATGTTCTGAAAATTCAAAATGTAACCTTTGAACTCCCGAATTTATAGGACCGCTAATAATATTACGATCAATGTCTAGAAAGTATATCTGCAATATCCTTTCTAGGCTACATGCGTCTGTAATGCGAAAATGGAATATCATCTGCTGCTGCGATGGGCAATTTAATGTAACGAAATAGCAGAAAATTGTGATTGTCGACTTTAAAAATGTATAACTTTTGAACAAACTCGAAAGAAAATAAACCTCCACTGCATCTGTTGTATCGGGAGTTTAGCACTCTGCACCGAATCTGACGTAACCTGATTTAACTCTGCACCGAATATTGACGCTATCAGAAGCTTCGATGTTTACACACACAGACACACATACATATAAAAAAACCAATTGTTTAATTATGAAAGATGCATGCCGCTTAGTTTCGAAAATATCCGCCTTAAATATTAATTGAGTTATAATACGAAGAATCCATTTTTTCTGCACCCTGAAGAGAATAAGAAATCCATCTCCATTTGATTATGCTCCGTGTGTACATGTGGACAAAGCTTCAACTTTCTTTGTCACTGGAATGCTACAAAAGGGTCTGGAAATACCTTTGGAAACCCCACTTTCTCTACGTTTACGTGGGATGGTTCGAAAATTAGCATATCTTTGGTTATGTCCCGTAATAAATATTGTATATATGCAAATATCCAGTCTTCTAGATTACCTGGAGCTTTTAGAGTATTTAGAAAGGCAGAAACACGTTAGACTGTTTCATTTGGTAAAAAAATCGATCTGCTTAATGTTATTGCGTTTCTACTAACTTTAGAATATACAAAGTTTGAGATTCACTTCATAAACAGATGAAAAGATAATCTTTTGCTGTTGATGACAGTAGACAGTATAACTTTATATGCAGTGGACGGCTGCTGACAGCGTGAATTTGGATGCAATGGATGGCAGCTGACATAATTACTTTAGATGCAATGGACGGCAGCTGACAGAATGAGTTTTTATGCACGAGATGTCAGAAATTCACGGAAGTTACAATGGATTGAATGCTATCATGTTTAAGAAATCATATTAATATATCAGCTCATTCTGCTTATAACCTACGTAGAACCCACTTCAAGAAAATAAAATTATACTAACTTTCCACTAGTGTTCAATGATTAAAAGTCATCTAGTCAATCTGTAGCATAGTGGTAAAAGAAAGTGTTAAAATTTCAATCGGTTTAAGTTACGAGTTACAGACACATTTCTAATTATCCTAAAACAATATTTTGTACCTAAATAAACTAATAGATCTAGATAAGTGAAAAGTTAATGAAAAACAATGTTTCAAAAATGTATCAAACATTTATTTAAAACAAAACTGTTACTAACCCCGTATGAGACCCGCGCGGTGAACAATATTGTCAGAACTATAACACACCATATCCGCATCAGATTGAACTTTCCAATAATCATAAATAAATAATGAAATAGTAATAATTTGTAGTCGTTAATTGTTGTTTTGAATCAAATTCAATCACTCCGCTTCAAAGTAGTGTGAAAGTATATAATTGTTTCTGCAAAAATAATAAGTACGAGAAATAATCATTTTTGATATGTTTCTTTGCATCTGTAAATATGTTTTTCAAAATTAAAATTTTAATACTTAAACTTTTACTGCTCGTCTATGACGAGATATTTTCTGAACAAGTTAATTAACTTTCATGCAAATCTAAAAACAAAAGAATAATATATCAAATTCCTCTGAACTGATTTTTAAAACATATTTTATCTTTCTACACAATTTAATTAATTTATTTTCTGTACTTTGCAATAATTTGATAAGAGAGACTCATGTATTAAACTATTTTATTTTCTCTTTTAAGCAAGACGGGAAACATAATTCAAAATAGGTTTTCTTTATTTCGCCATTCAAAAATATTTGTGCTAATGGAAAATATTGTTTTATCTTATGGAAACATTATTATTCGTCGAAACTGAAATAGAGACATTGTGAAATACGGTGAATACAAAAATCAACGGATTTTAATCAATACGTATGTCTTTCCACCTAGACCTTCCGAGCGAAAGTCTAAGGTATATGTTAATGTGTTTGTTTTATTTCCTTTCGATCCAGACCGTCTTACCTGCAAGAAAGCGTAAGGTATCTATTTGAACGGCCGAAATACTGGTACCCATTTCAGAAAGGAACCCAGTGAGTGTGACATCCACAAAGACCGTACCATGTTTTAACAATTCTAAATATAATTTGGACTTCAGTTTGGTGCATATTCTTTTCTCGATATTTGTATTTCAGTGGTAGGTTGTTGAGTTTTAATTTCTTAATTACATTATCATAAAGTCTAGATAATAGAAAATTTTGCCGTATTTCATAAGCCAATGATTTTCACTTGCAAACAAAGTTTCGTTTATGAAAAGAATACCGATATTATTTTGTAAATCTGCCCTTAATATTTTGTTCCAGAGAATCGACGTGAACCCTCGAATAGTACAGGGATTTTAAAGGACACGGCAGCAAAACTGGCAAGGTTGGACATTACAGATAACGGTATCTGTACATCTCGCTAACATGGAATCGACGATATCATAAATAACAGCAAGAAAACTTATCTTGCGCTCAATTTTGTGAACCTGTATGAAAAAGGCCTCAACCCTACCACGTGGACGGCTTCAAAGTTCTTCAATAAGGAGATAGAACTAAACGAGGATGCATCAGTCAAGTTCAAATATTTATCCATACATTTATCCCAGTTTAAAGCCTCGAACTTGGCCGCTGCAATCTCGTATAACTGGAATTCACTTTGAAATATTTGAAGTCGGCTACAGAAAGGACTAAATTTGTTAGGTTCAGCATATCTTAGCGTGTGCGCACTTATATTTTCTTCCTCTTATTGCAGATATTAGCTGTTATTTACTAACGAGTTTAATGCTAAGTCCGAAACCAGTTTATGGAATCCGTTATCTGTAACGAGAGCATAATTCTATATTTGTTTCTTCGATCCCCCTTGGTTGGGGAGATGGAAAATTCGGTTTCGTTTGTTCGATATTCCATGCATGGAAATATTCTGCAGACTCCATTAGATTATGCCCCGTGGTCAATACTACATGCATGTAAAATTTAATAGGATCCATCCTACATTTCGAGATTATGCCTTTTGAAAATCATAATTCATGAACTGGTGGTTACAGGAATAACAATTGCATATTGGAGCAGTGTGTAACAGTCAAAGGATCTGCTGTTAAATTGCCAGTCGTTTTTATACCGGAGATGCAAAATCAATAATGTTTTCAAAGCACGAAAAGTATACATTTTTTAAAATTATTTAACAAAAATTTTAAAATATTTTAAATTTTATTATAAACAACATGATATTAAGTTATGAAAATAAATGTTTAATTTTATAGATACTTCCGTTAAGATATTTTATATAATTGACATTCCTTAAAATAATATTAACCAAATATAAACTTTTTGTACGCCCTGAACAGTATAAAGATATATATTGCCTAAATACTTAGTAAAAATATAAGTCTTTATATTTCATTTTTATATTTTCACAGTTCCGAAATGAAGTGAAGAACATTGAACCTCTAAAACTTGGAAAGGACTCAAAATTCAGAGTCGGCGTTGCATAATGTAAAGATAAAGTATTTGAACCGCAGCCAGAAACATTTTAAAAGATAAAATACAAGTAACATTTTGTAAAGAACATTATATTCTCTGTCTCTGCAGAATTTTGCAAAATATTTGTGTGAACTCTTATGTTTTATAGGAAATTTGAAAACAAAGTCATATTTACGAGATACAAAGTTTAAAAATGTAAAATCAAAATTGAAGTTTTCTTTCTGTAAGTTAAGTAATGCGGAATTGTTTATGCAACATGGAATATTTCAATATGTGTGATCTAGGTTTTTTAATGTATTATATATGTTACCGAAAAAGTGGGAAAACTAAGTCCGGCACTATACAGAATGACTAAGCATTCTACACAATGCATGACATTTTATGCAAAGTAAGAAATATAGGTTTCATTTTAATATTTTACATACCTTCCCTAGGCATTGTATAGAATACCTAGGCATTATATAGAATGACAAATACTATTTCGTCATAGTGTGAAAAAGGCTTTTATTGAAAATATGCATATAAAAATGGAAGAAGTACAAAATATAAAATACGAATGTTTCTACAGAGAGAGAAATAGACCAGTACTGAACTACTTAATACTACAAGGCAGACTTGAATGGTATTTCACCCTGTGCCTCCTGTACAAAATGTTAGATACGGGAATTTTCTAGAGAAAAAGGAAAAAACACCAGTTATGTTCTACATGTTGCTATTAAGTACAAAAGCACTTCAAATTTCGGCACATGCAAGTACACTTCGCGAACCCTTGGTCTCTATCCGTGAACTGGGAGTAAGTGGCTGACCGAAGAGCTGTTTCGTGTTCAGGAACGTTTCCAACTCTCAGCCAGTCCTTGGGCCATAAAGTGACTTGTGATTTAGCATAGAGTTGGATTAAAATTCCTTTAGCAGTTCCAAGTCAGTAAAAACCATAGTCTGTCACACTCATAACAACCGCCAGCAAATTACGAGAGTCATCCTGTCCCCCCTTCTGAACGTATGAGATAGGAACTCAAACAGTGCCCCCCAATGGTGTAGGAAATGGCATGCTACATTGTATCTTATTCTACAGATTGCTTTGCGATTTGTCTTTTGGCATTCTGTAGAATGTCTAGGACATGTGCGAAAATCTAAACGTTTCATATTTGACGTCCAACTTTCGGCATTATATAGAATGCCTAAGCATGCATATATACAATTTATAATTTCACACTTTGTTGGTATATACATCGGATCATATATATATGATATCTACAACTGATTACTTTTACTATAGATTGACGAATTGGAGATTTTTATATTTCTGGATCTCTCTCAGGATCAATATTGCTGTTTTTAATTAAAGTTAATATAATAAATAAAGTAATTTGTTTACTTATTTTAGAAATATCTTAGGAAAAAGTTAAACTGCCGAAAACAATATTGACTATTTGCTTATATATAATATTGCTTACTAAACAGTCACACAACAATTAATGTTTAAGGTATTTAATTATAAAATATATTTGCCCTTACCACAATTATACTGACTAATCAACCGACAAACATAGTGAGGTGTAGCAAATTTAATAGTGCGATTTAATTTTATAAATTTGAAAAATTAATTTAACAAGTTAAAATGATGGTATGAAAAGCGTTACTAGGTGTATCAACTATTTAATGAAGTTGAGCCGCACCCTACAAATTACTAATAAGTAGCGGATTTATATTCTGAAAGGTAATTAAAATAGATAATTTTTAAAAAACCTTCTGTCTTAGAATGAATTATAAAATATTAGAATTGTTGCAATATAATGAAAAATACACGCTGTATATTATAATAGCTTAGAATGTGGAATTAATTGTTTCAGTGTCATATTCAATGTTGTTTTTGAACTTGTTGAAAATTCAATAATTTCATACAACAATGTCATACAACATTGCAACAATTTTATACTTTGTTACTTTCCTAACCATTGATGAGTTCCTAAGTGTTTAGGTTTTATTTCTGTCAAGCTTCTCAAACAAAGTATTTTCAGATAAAATCCACATTGGTCTAGATCAAGAAATCTCAATTTTTGTCTATCGGAAAGCATTAGTAGTATGGAACATTTTTGTGGCGTATTAATGCAGTATTAATTTCATGGACATATCAAAAATATTTCTAGAAAAATTATAACTTGATATGTTTGCATGAAAGATTTTTTTTTATATTTACGTAATTTAAACTAGCCTAAAATAAAATTAACTTAAATTGCAACACCATTTTTAGTTTCAAATAGAGTTTATTTAAAATATCTAAAAATAACTCAAAATATATATGTTTTTTATAAATTATAAGATTTTAAAACGTTTACCAAAACACAATATTGATTATTCCTCGCAATTGAAATTGAGATAGCATATTAATATTTTGAGTGTTTGTTGGAAAATTTATAACAGTTAAAACTACATAGTTATTAGATAAAACTTCAGTTGCATAGATGTAAATCATTCAACATAATGACAGCTAGTAAAAGAGAGCATACTTTGATATTATCAGGAAAGCGGAAAATTATATTTTTCAAAATCTATGGGGGATAGGATCGTATAACTATACGATATTGTGATATTTACAGATTTACTTTTTCTAAAGCTGTAAATCTATGCAAAATTAGTTAATTCTTCTATAGAAATATGCCATTTAACATAAGTTTTTCATATGTATAAAATGTTGATATCTATCAATTCAGAATTTGCAGTCGCATCTTGACGACTTTAAGATGAGCAGCAACAAAATTTGGGTGAACAATATGATACTCGTGAGAAAAATATTACGGACTTTAGTTTTAAATAATAAAAAAATTCTGATGTGGGCAGCACATGACTTTCCTTATATAATGCAATGAATTTACTACTTTTACAGTAAAAAAAGTAGATTATTCTTATAGTAGATACTTATATTCTTTACAAGAATTCTTCTATAGCTACATGTCATTTAACATTAGTTTTTCATATGTATAAAATGTTGATATCTATCAATTTAGAATTTGCAGTCGCATCTTGACGACTTTAAGATGAGCAGCAACAAAATTAGTGCGAACAGATAGATACTCGGGAGAAACATATTACGGACTTTAGTTTTAAATAAATAAAAAAAATTTAATGTGGGCAGAACATGACTTTCCTTATATAATGCAATGGATTTACTACTTTTACAGTAAAACAATTAGATTATTCTTATAGTAGATACTTATATTCTTTCCAAGATATTGGAATTGTCGTCAATTAGTTGCCATTTTCATTGTTTTAGAGTCATCTTTATCCATTTGGCAAGATTTTTTTTTAAATTGGTAACATTTACAAAAGTAGCCAAGTTGGCGACATTTGGCAAAATTCATCGCCAAAACATCGGCAAGCGTTATGAAGGGAGAATTAAGTTACTCTTATAACAGATAAATGACTATTGGCGTTCAAATTCAAAAGTATTACTCAAAGTATCTTTTCTCATGAACGGAACAAGCTAGATCCGCGAGAATGATGTCACTAAATTTTTCGCATGATATTACATATGACTCGTGAACATGTTTCTCAACTGTTATTATTTTTTTATTTATGAGACTTTTCGATAATTTTATTAGAAAAATGTGCAGCATGTCGAGAACGGTTCATGCTAGCATTCTGAAGTTTATTTCAATCGTTGTCTAGGGAAAAATTGTATAAGAAATATCTATTTGCGTAACTGTATTTAAAGGTTTTAATCTTTTGATGAATTTTCAAAATTTCTCTCGAAAATTTGGGAGGGGGGGGGCTCTGAACAATCGATTGTGTTTAAAAACAATAGACTTCCAGTATTCACGGATAATAAGTTTTGTACCAAATTTTATCTGATTCGCTCCATTCTTTCGTGTGATAGCGTCTCCACAAACTCACTGACACCCACACGCATACACCCACCCACACACATATACACACACGTACACACACACATACACCCACCCACCCACCCACACATATACACACACGTGCACACACACACACACACACACACACACACACACACATCACCTCAAAATGTGATCAGAGATGCTTGAAACGTGCTTTCCCGTCGAAAACTCCTCGAATTCAAATTTTATACGCAGTCACAATACCGGGTGTTTCAAAATGATTAACCTGATTTCAAATGGCTTTAATAGCTGCAGTTTTTGAGATCATGCAGGTTTGTGAGTGAAGGTTTCACGAACACAGTAACTTTTATTTATTCCCAAAAGAAAAAATCACTCGGCGTCAGATTCAGGGATCTGGGATACCAGTTTGTTAATGCCAAATCTGTAGGTCCACTACGGCCAATCCAATAATGAGGAAGAACTTTGTTAAGGTGACGACGAACGTTCAAATTCCAGTGAGGTGGCGTGCCATCTTGTTGGAAAATATAATCAGTGGAATCTTCGTTCAATTGCGGAAATAACCAGATCTGTAGCATATCCAGATATGTGTCTCCAGTTGTTCTGCTTTCGGAAAAATAGAACGGCCCATAAATCTTTGTTCGAGACATGGCACAGAAAACGTCAAATTTGGGTGAATCCCTCATATGTTCAATTACTGTATGCAGATTTTCAGTGCCCCATATTCTAAGATTCTGATGGTTGACTTTGCCACTTACATGAAAAGTCGCTTCATCACTGAAGACCAATCGAGCAAAAATATCCTCATCCTCCATAATCTCTTGAAAGATATGGCAGAAATTTAGTCATTTTAGCTTATCGTCTGGCGTTATAGCTTGCAAGAACTGGAACTTGTATGGTTTCATAAACAATTTTTTTCTCAAAGTATGCCAAAGAGATGACACAGAATTTCGTAGGTTTAGACTGGCGCACCTTATTGACTTCGTTAGGCTACTTAAGAAGAATTCTCTGATCATTTTCACATTTTCTTCAGATAGACTCGGACGTCCTGTGTTGTTGCCCTTGCACACACTTCCTGTTTCTTCGAATTGCTGATACCTTCTACGAATGCTTCTAACACATGGCGGTTCAATTATGTAACGTCTACGGAACTGAAGTTGAACGATAATTACTGATTTATATTTCTAAAACTGCAACATGCAAAATATTTCTGCTGCACAAACGACATTTTCGAAAGCAACTGTTTATGGTCTATTGAGAAGCCACAAACATAACAAAACATGAGATTATAAAACACGGAAATTTCTTCTTTCACGTGGTATACATTAATTTAATACACGATAAATTGTTACAAAATTATAGCCATTTGAAATCGGGTCAACCATTTTGAAACACCCTGTACTTTCCTTATACATTATACTAGGTATATAAGGGAAGTAAAAATTAATTAAAATAAAATAAACTACTGATCTGAACTGAATACATAATTTCTGCTCTACATGGCATATTACTTACTTGAAAAATGTCATCAAAGATGTCAAAACAAACAAACACCCACACAACATGACGAGTGAAAGTGAAAGTGACGAGTGACTTTTCAAAAGTGAAGTTTCGATAGTTTTTGATAGGCATAAATATGTATATACATGCGCATTATTTGAGTACAGCCATATAGGTTCCTTTTATGAAATTTAATTATAGTAACTTACCGATAATGATCAAAATTAGGACGGTCAAAGAAAATCCTTTTGGGAATATTAAATGCATAATGTAAGAAGATTTATATTCAAAAGGAGATAATTTGGTTATGATATACGTTGCCATTGTATTGATCTCGATAAAAATTTCCCTAGGAAAGAAAACTCTCTAACAATAAATATGCATAAAGGAATAAGTGTATGTTACAATAACTTTATTGATTTATGAAACAATCATAAACATGGTCTTGAA
>OX578145.1:27183272-27338272 GCA_951213105.1 Amaurobius ferox
CTCATAGGGCTCAATGTATTTCATTTCTTCAACCCGCGTTCAATCCAAAACTAATTGGGTGATATTATTCATTTACATTCCCATAGGTGCTACTGACCGTCTGAACAGCATACTAAAATTTCATTTTGATTAAGTCATTTTTACGGTAGTTATCGTGCTAACGGAGAGACAGACAGACATAATGAACAAAGTCATAAACACTTTTCAACTTTGTTGTAAAGTGTTAAAAATAACTTTACGTGTGATTCCCTTTCATACAACTACTTATATAAAATATAAGTAGTTGTATACTTATATAAAATATTTTCAGAATAGGGAAAAATAAATGAATTATTTTTCTCCCTTATAACCTAGCATTTCAAATCGCAATTTTCTCCTAAATTCTGATTCTGCAGATTTATTCTCCTAAATTATTTCTTAACTAGTGGGACAAATGACTTCGAAAATTCACTGTAAAACTTATATTCACTGAAAGTTAATAAATGTAAAATATCCTAAAATTTATTATCATATGTAAAAGATATCTGCAAAAGAATATTTTTAGTATACACTTACATACTTTTATATAACAATTATATATATATATATATATATATATATATATATATATGTATGTATATAATATAAAACATGAAAAATTGTTACAATTTTTAGTGAATTGATTGAAAAGCTAAAAACAAAAAATAATTTATAATACAACTCGTAAAGCGCTATGCTGCAATTTTACATGTGTATACCTTTTTAAATTCCCAAATAGGACAAGTAACAATGTACTCGTAAATTTTCTAGTAGAGTGACGGAAGTAACGGCCGGGGGGAGTTGCGATCCCCAACACTCCGGTTAAAGTGTTTTTCCGCCATGGCAAACGCTCCCGGTAGCCGATACTCTCTGCACTATTTTCTTCATGACTCTTATAAAACCGTAAAAATTACATGCATATATATACACTTTCAATAATATGTAAATCTTTAAAAGTTTACTATTCTACGTTAAAACAAACCAAAAAGCACACTATAAAAAATACAACAATTAATTTAAAATACTAATGTATAAAATTACTTGACTCGTGGTTATTTAATACCTTAAAATCAATATATTCAAAACTTAAGTTTGAAATAAAAATCAGAGTGGTTATATATAAAAATTTCTATACATGCCCTATTGGCAACACTATCGCCATATAAATACTAATGTATAATGTTACTTCACTCGTGGTTATTTAATACTTTAAAATCAATATATTCAAGACTAATGAAATCCAAGTCTGAGTGGTTATTTTGAAAAGTGGATATAAAATCTATTGGCAACATTATCGCCATATAAATACTAATGTAAGAAATTACTTCACTCGTGGTTATTTAATCCTTTAAAAACTATATATTCAAAACTAATGTTTGAAATCCAAGTCAGACTGGTTGTTTTTTAAAATTGGATACAAGACCTATTGGCAAAATTATCGCCATATAAATACTAATGAATGAAATTAATTTCATACATTAATAATGTATGAATGTAATTTCATACATTGGTATTTTAAATTAATTGTTGTATTTTTCATAGTGTGCTTTTTGGTTTGTTTTAACGTAAAATAGTAAACTTTTAAAGATTTACATGTTATTGAAAGTGTATATATATGTATGTAATTTTAAGGTTTTATAAGAGTCATGAAGAAAATAGTGCAGGGAGTATCGGCTACCGGGAGTATTTGCCATGACGGAAAAAGGCTTTAACCAGAGTGTTGGGGGTCGCAACTCCCCCCGGCCGTTACTTCCGTCACATTACTGGAAATTTTACGAGTTCATTGTTACTTGTCCTATTTGGGAAAATTATATATATATATATATATATATATATATATATATATATATATATATATATATATATATATATATATATATATATATATATATATATATATATATATATATTTATATATATATATATTAATATATATATAAATATATTAATATATATATATATATATATATATATATATATATAAATATATATATATATATATATAAATATATATATATATATATATAAATATATATATAAATATATATATATATATATAAATATATATATATATATATAAATATATATATATATATATATAAATATATATATATATATATATATAAATATATATATATATATATATATATATATATATATAAATATATATATATATATATATAAATATATATATATATATATATATATATAAATATATATATATATATATATATATAAATATATATATATATATATATATATAAATATATATATATATATATATATATATAAATATATATATATATATATATAAATATATATATATATATATAAATATATATATAAATATATATATATATATATATAAATATATATATATATATATAAATATATATATATATATATATAAATATATATATATATATATATATATATATATAAATATATATATATATATATAAATATATATATATATATATATATAAAAATATATATATATATATATAAATATATATATATATATATATATAAAAATATATATATATATATATATAAATATATATATATATATATATATATATATATATATATATATATATATATATATATATATATATATATATATATATATATATATATATATATATGTTTAAGAGATTTATTTACTTGCATTTTAAATACCAGTGACCTACCAGCCTACCAATGACCGACCAGTGATACCAGCCTTCGACGTGCAGTACTGGCAGATATTGTCTTACCAAGTCCAGCTACACCCATGGATGTGACGGGACGCGGTAGCCCATTGGTTAGCGCGCTGGAGTTGCACTCGGTAGGCCCGGGTTCGATTCCAGCCGCTGCCAAAACTGCCGCCGTGTTCATGCGGAGTACGATCACGTTAAACATGTGGGTCCGAAAGTCCTTCCGAGAGGTTGGTGGTAGGGGAAGGAGGGTACGGTCCCTGTGGATGCCTCCCCCACTGGGTTCCGGTCTAAATTGGGTGGCACTTCCCGACCGTCCAAACAGTTACCTTACACCTTTCTGGTAGGTCGGACGGTCTGGGTTTCAACATCAACAACAACCCATGGATGTGACAATTGTTTTGGAGGTCGCTAAGTGATTTCGCTTGGCTACTATAGCAATATACTGATCATGAGAGGCCATGGTAACCCTTGGACGACCGGGCACAGGTCTCCGGATAACTATTTGACTTGTTTGGAATTGTTTCCATAATTGAGAAATTATCGAATTATCAACGCCAAAGAAAAGAGCGATATCTTTGATTGACAGTAATGCTTCAATGCGTCCGACAGCACGCCAGTGTTTACTCTGTCATTCGTCTTCTTTCAGCCATAAAAATATGAATATCATCAAAATCAATCCTACAAAATTTATAAACACTTCGTATCAGCATTTAAATGCACGTCCTCATAACCTTCAGAATGCAGGTGTCTTCAACGACTGCCTAATTAGCATAAATACGGACAGTCAATCGTGATTGGCTGTAACATACGATATTTGCATACTGCCATCTACATCCACAGCGATTTTCAGCCACTGAAATTCAGATACGCTTTCGAAAAATGAAAATTTGCATTGCGTGCTTAACTTTTGAAAGTCAGTGTACTATGGTCATTGCCAGAAACAAGCTATATTTCGGTTTTAATTTAGAATGTAAACCTGTCCGGATGACGAGTGCATTTCCAAATTGACTTCCATTGCTTAAACCATGTTCTTGCCATACCTTTAACGTAGTTGCTTTTCACGTTCTATTTATTTGAGCTGTATGCTACTCTGTGTTTAAATATTGTTATCAAGTGCTTACTATTATTACATTTTTCATTAAAATATATTTTATACTTATATCACAACAACTTATGTCATGTAAAGCCAAGATTGTGGAACTTAGAAAGAATCTTTTCACATGTGTTTACAATTTCCTTTAGCCCCCTTTTATTGGCCAACTTTATTGGACCCCTTTTATTAGGCATTCTTTATTGGACACCTTTTATGGGACCGTAAATTCTGTACTTACATATTTTGCCTCGTTTACACTTATACATCAATCTTTTTTTATTTGAAAAGATTTTTTAATAATTTTTAATATATTTTTGGTCAGTGTTTTCTGTATCAATGTGTTTACTGCTAAATTATTCATATTCTATAATTAACTAATATACTAATCGCTTTTTTTTAATAGAGTTACTAGTTAATTTTTCTATCTTTTTAGTTTTGCATACATCTATATCTTGGTTAAAACTTTATTTTACAATATATGTTAACTGTATGCCATTACACTGAGGAACGTTTCTCATAAAGGCAATGGTGAAGTCTTCTATAGATGGAATATTGAAAAGCAAGTTGCTTCAGATAACACTTATGCAAATTCTCTCGCTAGCAACATCCAGTTACGCCGCACAGTTAAAGTCCCGTAACGACATTTTTGATGGCGTTGTTACATGTGAGAAGCTATGAATGTTTCCTATGGTGTAATATGTTTCCTATAGATATTGCCATAGCCGTGATATTGTGGCTTGGTCCGTGCCAACAGTTTCACCTTCATCTGTGCCAGCTCTTTCTCCAACATACCGGACGTAAATTCATTCATTTGCTGTCTTTGTGACATGATATCAATGGAAATACCCCAGTCGACCACGAGAAACAATAAAAAATTGAAATAACAAGTGTCTTAATTTGCATATCACCGTCCCCTTTGTCCAATCGTCTGAAACGACAATTCTGATTGTGTTACTAGAAAAATATAATAACTCTGAATTTTCATATGACTTTCTTACAAGTTCATTTTCAACGTATTCTCGCTGAAAATTTTAAAAAACTTTTTATTCATTTATACATTACTTTTGGACACCAGTGTATATGGAAATATGGTGTTAATATACGGAAACATGTGTAATTGGTAAAATATTTTAAACATATCTGAATTCATAAATTTTAAAAATATGAAGGACATTTTCATTGCAAAAAACGGAATCCATGAACCGGTTTCTCGGTCATTACTTACTCGTCATCATGGAATATCCAATATCCGCAATAGCAGCTAGAAACATGCTAAACCACAAAAATTGTGAACTTCTACCAGAACTGGGAATTTCAGTCATCCAACGTGGCATACATAAAACTTATTCCTTTTAAAATTTTATGTCCAAATTGGTAGATTAAAACATATTTATAGATTTTATCAAATTTTTAATCACTAATAATTACAAATTTTTATCACTAAATCCCTAATAGTAGAAATATATTTTTAAATTGATAATGTAGGAAACTGATCATATTTTTCTGTGTTTTCAATATTTCAATAGTTATATTTACCTAAAACTTCCAGATAACACATGGAAAAAAGTGAAATGGTTGTAGATACGATCAATGAATTTTTAACACCTGCTGCCTAAGTAATCTTTTAGTCATTTGGTTTCATTGTTCTGTAGTTAGACAAAGATAGAACGTCCTTGAATGTATTGAAAACACATTTAGCTTTACGAAAGTATTTGAAAACGAAAATATATCCTTACTATCAAAATCCCATTTTAAATATTACTACAAACATTTGCTGAGACTTTTTAAAATATATATAATTAAACAGTAATTGATTATATACATATTCTTTACTTTGAAATGAATTTAAATGCTAATATATGCAAAACATGCAATTGTTTAAGTAGAAGAAACTCTAGAAGCTCTCTAGTAATCTGGAACGCTGACATTTTGCACACTTATAGTATCAACCACACTACAGAACCTAAAGTTTACAGTTTTTTGATTTACTAAATATCTGTCAATATTATTTTTTCTCCTATATAAATGTTGTTCTATATAAATTATGTCATAAATGGTATCAAATGTATATATATATATATATATATATATATATATATATATATATATATACACTCATTACCATAAACATTTTACGCACCAATAAATAATTGAGGGATAGTATCTCAGGCAGATATGCAAATGATCAGAAATGCAGCGTGATTGAGCATTTCGTAATGCCACCAGAGGGTGTTGAACTTCGTTCTCCCTGGCGCAGAAAAAAGGTATTCAGAGGCTTTTTTACTCTACTTAATCTATTGCAGGAGGCATTTCATTAGGAATGCGGTTACGCCGCCATTGAAGTCAATATGATCAGCTGTCAAGTTTCGATGGGGGAAGAATCATCGGGATTATGGAAGCCGGGTTGTTCCCTCGGCTTGTAGCCCGCGACTTAGGCCGTTCTGACTTTACTGTAAGGAGGTGTTGGGACCAGTGGATGAGAGAGAGGTTGCATACACGACATTCAGGCTCAGGGCGCCCTCGGCAGACCAATAACCGAGAAGACCGTCACATCACCCAATACGCACGCACATACAACTGCATCATTGTCCGCCATCCGGACATAAGCAGCACCTTCAATACGAACCCTATGTATGTCTGTACCATGGCGAGGAACCTGGTTGAAGGATATTTGTCCATTACGTGGCTTCCAATGACACCCACCCACCGTCTCCTCTGTTTGTAGTGTTGTTGCGCTCGACGGAAATGGATCGCAACAGTATGGAACCAGGTCGTCTTCAACAACGAATCGAGATTTAATTTGGGCATTAATGACAACTGTGTATTTGTATGAAGGCCCCGTTGTGAACGCCTCAATCTTTCCTACGATTAATAGCTGCACACCGCTCCCAGCTGGTGTGATGGTATGGGGTGCCATCGCATACGTCACATGGTCACCTCTAACATTGATTTAGGCAATCATGTCAGGCCAGCGGTACGTTCGTAACACCCTACAGCCACTTGTGTTGCCACTCTAGGCAGGGCTCTCCGGAGACATTTTTCAACAGGAAAGTGCTCGGGCACACATAGCAAGGGTGTCACAGGAATGCCTCCGCCACATTACCACCCTTCCCTGGGTCTGCCCGATCCTCAGATTTGTCACCGATCGATCATGTATGGGATGACTTTGGACGGCAAGTTAGACAGCCTACGAGTTTGGTCGAACTAGAGGCGCGCTTATAACAACTGTGGAATGAGTTAACGCAGGGCACTGTAAAAGACCTGTATGCCTCCATTCCCGCCCGTATCGCATCGAATATTCACGCTAGAGGTGACCCAACAGGACACTAGAACCTCCATTCATTTGTAGATTTTCCTGTAATAAATGATCATTTTGCTTTGATTTTGTAATCACTTACTTATATTACGTTGCACTCACATATATAAAATTTCGTTCGATCCTGACAAACCTTTCTTGCTGCGCAAAATTTATGGCAATGAGTGTATTTAGACATTGAAAATATAAAAATGGATTATCCCTCTGAAAATAGGAGAAGCCATTGAGAAAAGATTAGAAAACACGTACTATACCCCAATCCCTCCTATATGTTTTCTGATAATTTTAGTATATTTAAACTCCTTGGGTACAACACATAAAAGTGTGTACCTGACTTTTTAAGTACCTTATATTTTTTATGGAGTGAATGAGGGGAGATGATCATAGTTATGATTTTATTTTCTGAAAATTGGTATATTTAATAAATTGTTGCAGAAAGTATTGCAAATTATAAAATGTACTTTTAATAATACTGACACTCATGCTTTTTAATGTACCACAGAGATATTTAAACACAGACTCAGAGACATACAGACATATATACATAGTCATGCATTAAATGCCCAAAATATGTAAGGCTATAACAATTCTGGAGTTATAGCCTTACATATATTGTAGACAAATTGAACACATATTTCCCCACACACTACTTTTCCTTTACATTATTGTAGAGGAAGTAGAACGAAGATTAAACCAGTTTCGAAATCTACAGAAAACGCTTTCTTAGATTATGGAGACAGTTTCAATTCCAATAAATTTAGAAATTGCACCTTTGTTCCTCAAATGAGTTATCTGTTTATCTCATTCCCAGGGAGATTCAACTTGTCTCAACTCAAAATGTTGATACCCATACTTTTCGTTTTATGTCGATTTATTAAATATATTTTCATCCATTGCCATTTTAACACCAGTTTGAGCAAATTATTCAAAAATAAATATCTATTTTGCAAAAGCCTGATATCACTACTTATATTTTAATTTAATTCTATTTACCAGAAATCTCATAAAATAAATAGTTTTAGATATTGCTCATTGAATTTACAGTAGTAGAAAATTCTTAATCAATCTCAAAAGAGCAATGAATTTGATGTATGCGTACTTGCTTGCATTGTTAGTTTTTATGTAAATTTAACCATTTCTCTTTTCAGGCGCAAATTACCATTAATATTATGTTTTCTTTTATATCCAAAATATCAAATCTATTCGGTAATTTAAGATTTTTATATATATTATTTTCTATTTCTATTATAATTTTTGTTTCACGAATTTTAGAAGTTTCGGGAACATTACATTCATTGTTGCGAACGCGCTCTCTTCTCTCACTGGCGCCTTTTCTTTCTTAGAAGACCAGGCAGTGAATACACAGTCCATGACGTGAGTATGATGTAACCATGACGTGAGACAAAGGTTGTCATAAATTTCTAAGTTCTTAGACGGGTTGCTAGATTTGGCGGTTTATCGCCAATTTGGCGACTTCCGGAAAATTCATGAAACTCTTCGAAATAACGATTAGTCTTGGAGATATGAAGAGATTTCCAGATATGTCTAGAGAGACTGTAAAAAGGACCCATCACTCCATTGCAATTCAGTTGACGAGTTTACAAGATACGAGCTACAGTAAACTGTTATTTTTGTCAAGGTTTTGAGAAAAGTAGAAGTTGTTTTTTAATTTATTTTCGTCAGTGTTGAGAATAATATCGCTTATTTTGTGAAATTAGTGGAACATTTAAGTGCTGTTTGATTGTATATTTCGTTTTCCCAGCCATATAAAATAGCCATTCTTTAGCTGTCAATTCTACAAAATACGCCGATACTGGATATGTACAATATGTATAATATATTATATCAAATATGTACAATATACTATATCAAAACGTTGCCTAATTAAATGAAATTACTCATCCCATGTAGCGCAGTAGATAACATTGTCAGAATTTGAACATTTTATAAATGTAAGTATCAGTTTAAAAAATTGTAATATAGTGAGCCACTTGTTGAGTTGTGTAGTCGTTACATGTTAAATTATTGTTTATTGTTATTATTGTTTAAAGAAATGTTAGTGTAAATCGTCAGTTACGAAATTTCGAGATTTACTCCGTGAGCACCAGGCGAATATTGTCTTTTTCTGCCGTGATAAAAAATATTGTCTTACTCATACATCTTTATGCATCCCACTAACTTTATATTAATAAGTTATATCTGCAAAAGTAGTGTCTACTAACGGAAATACGAATAGGTGTTATCGAATGATAGTGTGTAATTGAATGCATGCGAATTTCTATCTCGAAAAAGGTGCAAAACAGGCGAAATTTTTTAATTACAAATTTGTAAATTGGTCGCTATTTAGTATGGGAAGACAAGTGGTTTGTAAATAACATGTACCCAGACGATAAAAATTGATGTCAACGAAAAAATAATAAGTGCGTTAAAGAGAATAAAAATGCTTAATATTGGCTTTAAAAAAATATACACACAATTTTCTGCCATACGAAAGTTCATTTATAAATGTTTTATTACTTTCCTTATATACATAATGTATAAGGAAAGTATTGTGACGGGGTCGAAAATTCGAATTCGAGTTTTCGACGGGAGAGCAAGTTTCAAGCATCCCTGATCACGAATCAAACATTTTTGAAGTGATGTCTGTGTGTGTGTGTGTGTGTGTGTCAGTGAGTCTGTGGAGACGATAACTGACGAACGAATAGACCGATTCGAAACGAAATTTGGTAAACAAATCACAATCCGTAGACACTGGAAGCCTATTGTTTTTATGCGCAATCGAATATTTAGAACCCCCCTAAATTTTCGCGTGAAATTTTGAAAAAATCGTCAAAAAATTAAAACCGCTTATAATGTTACGCAAATAGACATTTCTTATGTAATTTTTCATTAGAAAACGATTGACATAAATTTTAGAACTCTAACAGGAACCGTTCTCGAGATATTGCATATTTTTCAAAAAAATTATCAAAAAGTCTTAAAATAAAAATAAAAATATTTCGTTTTGAGAAACATGTTCACTTTTCATATGTAATACCATGCGATACATTGGGTAACATCATTCTCGTGGATCTAGCTCGTTCCATTCATGAAAACAGATACATTGAGTAATACTTTTGTATTTGAACACCAAAAGTCATTTATCTGCTGTAGGTATAACTTATTTCTTCGTCTATAACGCTTGGCGAGATTTTGGCGACTAATTTGGCGGAATGTCGCCAACTTGACGACATTTTGAAATGTTGCCAAATTAACGAAAATTTCGCCAAATGGATAAAAATGACACTAAATCAATGAAAATGACGACTCATTGTCGAAAATTCAATAACTTGGAAAGGATATAAGTAAAGAAAAACCTATTTTTTTACTGTAAAAGTAGTAAATTTATTACATTATATAAGGAAAGTCATGTGTTGCCCACATCAGATTTTTTTTATTTATGAGATTAGTTTAATCAAAAAGTATGTTTCAATTGTTTTGATTCTAAATTAGCATTCATGTAGTATATCAATGCATCCGATTAGATTCAATCAGTAAAATCAATATGAAACGCATTAAATAATACACGCATTACCGTGATTACATATCGAATTTCAAGATATCTAAACATTTTAACTCACATATATTAAATAATTAATAATCAATCTATTGTTTTATTATTATTGAACACACTATTGTATGGCAGGTTACCTCCACCCCCCGAGGTAACATGATGGGTTTATGCCGTCTACAAGGGAGGAAGGGAGGGAGGACAATTGTATTATCTGCCACCCAGCGAGACCACTACCAAGACAGCAAGGTTCGACGGAACAACCCACCGTGAAGGGAGAATACTACTCATCGAGACATGAACCCAGTCGCCGACGGGTCTGGAAAGAGATCATAAAGGGTCTGCTCTTCACTGCTACATTGAAGCGCCTGCCTCAAGGACCAAATAATTTTAGAAATCGGCCTACCCACATATTTGTTTGCTCCACAGGTAAAAGGAGGATCAGGGTTATGAGGAAGTCAAGTTTCGTACACCGTCATCTTGTGACGGGCCCCCTATGGGGAGAACGATTGTATATGACATGTATGTATACGAAAAATGCTTGCCCAGCATACGTTCTACAAACAAATATTAGTCTAAAAATTATGTCTGCCATGCACAAATGGCGCCGGAGCCATCATTTCGTAATTTCATGCCATTGATTTATCTTTAAACAAAAGGACGCTGTCATCCACGAGAGAAAGAAATTTATTGATCTGCGTCTTTTAAGATATTAGTCAGCAAAAGAGGCGTCCATAAATTATTCGCCTATAAGGTTTTATTTTTTCCTTAAAATATTTGTGAGTAGAAACTACAGAAATGTATGTTTTTAAAAGTATCTATAGAGTGTGAGGGAAATGTGTTATGCTACTATACACATTGCGCTAAAGAATTTCAGGTATGGGTTTAATATATTACTAGGAATTATAGGAAATACTAGAAAACTATATTAACATGGATAGAATGACGTGTTCGACATGTGACTTTCACACACACCAAATTACATATTTAATTTTTTTTTTCAAAGCCAATAACAAAAATTTAAATGTGCAATAGATAAAAAAAATACAAACATAGCTCATTTTTCCGGCTCCTTGGATTGTACTGTCACACCAAAACTATCATACGACTCGGAATAATGTCTAATAGTATAAGTAAATATATCTAATTTGGTTAAGGTGTCGTCTATATATTTGTTGCTCCATATTTTCGAATATTCAAATGGCAACACCCATTTTTTATGTTATCATAAGATTTTCTATGTCAGCATTATGCTGCATATTATGCTAAATGTGTGTGCTCTTCAATTTCGTAGGGACTTTGCAATCACTTTTCTTCCATCGGTCATGGTCACTTAACTATGCATGCATACCTTTACTATACATACACTCATTTGCCTTTCCTTACAAGATTATTGGACTCCCTTTGGACTTTCCTGGAAACTCTGTATACAGGTACATAGCCTTACATAAATATTTTGAATATTTTTGATAATATTGCAAGAGCTCTGATAAAAGATGCACGTGTATATAAAATTAATTTAAATGATTTACTTCGAGGTCTTAAACTTTTACTTATTGCGTGATAATAGTAACAAATCTATAGTGATAATTGAAATAAATCTATTAGAGGTGGGGATAAAAGTGATCTACAAGAATTTCATAGACTACGCAAAGTGGTTAAAGATGGAATCAAAACTGATTTTACTAATCATGTTGCTATTATGGAACTAGAAATCAACAAGAACCCTAAAGCTTTCTGGAACTTTTGTAAGGGCGATTCACCTGTTTGTCCTACGATTTCCAGAATGAGTTATATTAATGCTAATTATACTACTGATAATGATATTGCTAACTACTTCGCAGATTTTTTTTAATCTGTTTATATCCAGAGTAGCCAACCTATTAATTTTGAACTGCTGACCAATTATTTTGAACTCAATAATAGACTTTATTAATGTTAAGTATATTTCTGAAAATGATGTTGCTAAATCCCCAAAGAAGTTAAAATCCACTCAGTTTATAAGTTGTGATGACGTTCTTTCATTATTAAAGGTTGTGCTGACTCTCTAATTTACCCATTGTTTATCTTGTTTAATTTATCGATTAAAACTACGACTTTTCCCAATGCCGAAATACGGTAAAGTTATTCCAGTACATAAAAAGAACAACAAGCATGATATTTCTAACTACAGGCCTATTACCATTCTGTCCCCTTTTCCAATGCTTTTTGAATGTGTTTTCCCAAATTAAGCAATGGATCTCTCCTTAGCAGCATGGATTTATGACAATGCGTTAACTTTAATTAATTTAGCTTGTTTTACCTGTGATATTATTGATGCTATTGAAACCAAGAAGCAACTGAATGTTATTTATACTGACTTTAGTAAAGCATTTGATCACATCGATATGGGGTTATTAACCCGTATACTAATTACTAGCGGATTTAGTGTTGATTTATCGACTTGGTTGTATTCGTATCAGATAGACTGTATTCTGTAAAGTACTTTGGCGTAAACTCTAGACTATACAGTAATTCTGGTGTTACTCAGGGTTCAAATTTGGCCCACTCCTCTTTTTAATTTTATTAATGAAATATCCTGGATTTTTAAGACTGCAAAATGTCTTATGTTTGCAGACGATTTGGAACTTTACATGAAAATCAACTCATTAACTGATTGGGAATTGATACAGAATGATCTGTATAACTGGTCCGTTTTCAATAAACTCCATTTAAATGTATCTAAATGCTATGTTATGAGCATGGCTAGGAACCATAATATTCACAACTACAATTACATTTTAAGTAATTTACATCTATCTCGATGTACTCGTATTATTGATTTGGGTGTCACTTACGTTGATACATACTTTCAGAGGCATATCGATAACACTATTAAAAGATCCTACCAAAGACTTGGTTTCACCTTAAGACGATCTCGTGTTTTTGCTAGGTCTAAAACTATTATTTGTATTTATAATACCCCTGTTAAATCAATTTTGGAGAATTGTGCACTGATCTGGGACCCTGTTTACAATCTGTATTCTCAACGAATAGAAATCGTGCAAAATAAACATTTACGTAGTATGAATTACAGATTACCTGGCTATTATCCTTATGATATGCACACGAGTGA
Organism: Amaurobius ferox; assembly: GCA_951213105.1. Lineage (NCBI taxonomy): Eukaryota > Metazoa > Arthropoda > Arachnida > Araneae > Amaurobiidae > Amaurobius > Amaurobius ferox. The sequence continues at coordinate 27,197,067 of OX578145.1, forward strand.
ACTCAGATAAACATATAATTTAATGTATCTTAAAAAAAGAAGAAAATGGTCCTGTCTCTTGTTTTACTATAAAGTTTTAAAAAATAATATTGATTGTCCCATTTTACTTTTTTGCCTGGACTTCCATATACCTGGTGATAATATTAAAAAAAAAAACTTTATTTCGCAATATTACTGTTAAAAACAATTACATTAAGAGTTTTTCTATCTATAAATTTGTTGATCTCTATAATACCTATTGTACTGATATTTATATTTTTAATTTGACTCATACATGTTTTAAAAAAGCCTGTTTGAATGCGCTTAGCATGTATAGTACTTAGTATTCTTTTATTTTATGTTTTTTTTTGTCCTTGTGTGGCTACTGTAACAATATTTCATCTGTAGTTGCCACGTAAATTGAATAAAATTAAAAAATAAAATAGGAAACATGTTGATCCTAAATCAGAATCAAAATGATTACTTGGGAAGTTAAGTTTCCTTGACAAATTGAAACATTATTACAACTCAATAATGAAAACTTGTATAACTCTATCATTTTCATAGAAACTGAAAGGATAACATAACATAACGGAAATGATGGCAAGTAACGTCAAAGAAAATCGTTCTTTTCTAATAATGTTTATAGAATAACATAAATAAAAGTATTCCATGGCACGTACTTCTACCTCAAAGGAAAAAAAGGGCTCAAAAGGCGTGAAAATTAAGTTTAGAACGTGGACTGTTTGTTGACAGAAGGTTTATTGAAGTTCCTCCTCAGATATTTATTTACGTATTGAAGATATAAATAAGCCACTTTAGTTAGTTCCCACATATATGTTTGGCACCTAATAATGTTTAAACTGTGCATACCTTAACTAAAATTACAATGGTGAAACACGTAAAATGCGAAGATTTCCTTATTTCAGGCGTTATATAGAATACGCCAAACACCTATGGAATTGTTCTTATTGGTATACTTTACTTTAAAATCGTAAATAAATTGATCTACAGTTTTTATTTATTTATGTGCTATTGTAGGATGAGAGGGCGGGGAATATGGACTACAGTGATGCAATTTTCTCCTACTCAATAGATGGAGCTCGTGTTTGCCAAAAATCGTTGGAGTTTCTTGAAATAAACATTTTACCCATCTTACAAAACAAAAAAGTTAAATTATAATTTTCATAAATTTTGTGCTTACTTTACCAAGCTGCATATCACAAAATTATGCAGAGAATCATATATGATGTTTTGGGGGAGATTTAAGATGATTTCTATTTGAATGGTCCACGTGCCATATGCCTGTTAAGACAGGGTAACATAACCGATAAATATATGTTGGGGAAGATTAGTATAGTATATGTAGAGGAAAATGGGCTCCAACTATTATTTTTTTTATAAGCCTGCAGTCGTAATTAAATCCCTGGATATCTAAATATATGTAGGCAGAAAATCTGGCTAAGGCTAGATCTGTTAGTATGAATAGGAATGAAGTCAGTGATTTGTTCAATTTGTTAGAGAAGTCTGTGCATGGTAAGAATCTGCTTGTAAAGGCATTCCACATTTACATTGACAAAAATGAACTTCACTTGAACGGCCAATACAGCAATTTGAGAGGGAGATACTGTCATCACTGCCCTGGGAAAAGGGCGAAACGATTATACGTTTTACCTGCGTTGCTGTAGATGACACATTTATACTTACCTTGGGGAAATTATTTAAGCGAAGGGTAAAACACCTGCTTGACAGGATTTCTATTACCCACCTGCTAATTCCGACTACAATAACAGTAATCTACTCATATGGTTCAAGGCTCCTGCCTTATACGAATTCTGGAACGCTGGTCGAATTGCGGTATGGCACTATAATGTTAGGACATATGACAATACTTGCCTAATCGTCTTCAAAAGAAGTTCCTTCTGCATGCATCATGTCATTGTTGGAAACAAAGGCGGAAGACTCCTTTTGAAATATTTCGGAATTTAGTCATTCCATTTGATTTGGTGTCTTCTATGGCTGTAAAACGTGTCAGCTTGAGGTCATTTTTCAAAGCATAGAGCAGCTAATAGTCACTGGGAGCGAATTATGGAGAGTTGATGGACGTCGGTGGCTTGATCATAGGAATTATTTTCTAGTCGAGGAATTAATGCATATGAACTTGATGTTCGCACGCTGTTTGAACTGCGGCATGTTGCCAAACGTTCAAATCGCACATCTAACGAAAACGAAATTTAACGCGACTACATAGCCAAACCTCCGCAAACCGTTACAACTTGGCTTCCCCCTAAACGATGCGTGCGCAATATTTTTCTTTCCATCCATACCGTCCACCCCACCCAAAGATGTATGGTACCTATTTTAACTGTCAGAGCAGTGCCAGCTAATTTAGACCGGAGCTCAGTAGGGAAGACATCGTACCTTCCTTGCCCTATCACCAATTTCGAGAGAGGACCATTCTGGCCCAATCACTTATACCTAGGGAGGCCTTTCGGACCAACAGAGTTAACGTACCCGTACTCCGTGTATATACAAGGATAGTTTGGATAGCGCCGGAAATCGAATTCAAGTCCTCCGAGTCCAATTCCCGTGCTTTAACCACTGAGCTATCCCGCCCACTACGTGCATAATTTTCTCCGACACAGACCGTCCGACTCTCCTGAAGGTGTAATGTACTTCTTTGGACTGCCGGGAAGTGCTATCCAATTTAAAATCTGTGGATGCCACCTCCGTTGGGTGGCATCCACAGGTATTACATCGGATGGTACTGTACACTCCTTTTCTTACCACAGGTACCGTACTATCCTTTTCCTTTCACCAACCTCCTGTAAGAACTTACGGATCCACAAATATAACGTGTCCGTACTCCGTGTGAACATGGGTGCACTTTTGGCAGAGCCGGGAATCGAACTCGGGTTCTCTGAGTGAAATTCCAATACTTTAACCACTGCGCAATAGCGCCCCCTACATACAGAATACTCTCTCTCATTCTCTATCTGCAAGGCAATTATGAGGATGTTTTAACTATCCTTCGAAGACCGGGGCACACAGCAACATCTTATTCAGTTGCAAGAATGTCAGATTTAAGGTGCTCTGTAATGAGCTGTTTTGGGTAATTTAGCTTAGTTTTGTTACTACACTTTAAAAATCGTATCTAAGATGCACTACATGTTCAACTATATTCGCCATCAGAAACAAACCAGTCTCAATAATTGTTCAAATTATCATATCTTCATTTAATGAGATTTTAATTCGTTGTTTTGAAGGACCAAAGAAGCGGAAGGAAGTCAATAAAGTGGCATAACATGTAACTGAAGTAAAAAAAGATGATTAACTACTCTTATGTTCTTTTTTATATCTTGCTTTAAAAATGTCATATTTTATTTCAAGAGAATCTGTCTATATTACAAAAAATTTGATGGCGGCTGCACATGACTTTCTTGGCAGATTCAAATTCATTCTGTAATTTTGTATTTCATTATGCATTAATTTCAGTTTAATTACAGAAAATAATATGGATAATTTTCTAATATTATATCCAATTAGTTTTTATTATTGCATCTTCGTTTCGTTTGGCAACGTAATTCACTTAAAATTTCAAAAACTACGATATCTCGATAACGGTTAAAAATCGTTACTACAATCGTTTTCTAAAGTCATGAGGTCAGATTTATTCGCTTAATTTTAAAATTTTACATGTAGAACAAGTACTAAACCTTTTCCTTACGGCGGTACAACAGTTGTACCACTGAAAATCTCTTCTTTTAGAAAGGCGCTGGTGCAACCGCTGTACCAGTGTTTTTCACTCCATTAGCGCCACCTGTATCCACTTGAATACCTTGAAGGATGTCTGCAGCCCTTCCTTCAACTTTCTCCTGACGGAACTTTCTCCTGACGGGACGAGTTGCGAACAAAAGCACAAGGTCATTGAAGGTGTTTATTTAGAGGGGTGGAATTTTCAGTTATTTTGCCTTTCTGGAGTTGAAAAAATGGATTCTTTTAGCCGTAACATAAAGTTTAATTAATATATTTCATCAATTTTAGTTATTTATTTCAGAGTTTCACAATCTTACACATGTAGTCGGTCTAAAATAAAATACTGCATTAGATTTGCGTGTCATTTCGCAAAAAAAAAAAAATATTTTTTCCTGGATCGTATCAAAATCTAACCACCATCACAGTATCCTACGAGCAACTTATCTACCAAATATTATGTAATTTGATCAATTAGTTTGTCGGCTAGATTAGATACATACAAATTTCGCAGGCCATTTCCCAACAGAGGCAGGTCCACTTATCCCGAATCGTACTAAAATATTATCAGCACCAGGGTCGCCGACACATTACCTGGAACCCCTACCAAATGTTATGAAATTTAGCCGATTTTTTGAGTTAGAGTAGATATATACAATTTTTGCGGGACATTTCGTAAAAAATACAGGTTCTTCTCCAAAATGCAATCAGCACCAGGGTCATCCACAAATGACTTATCTAACAAATTCTGTAAAAATAGATCAATTAGTTTTTCGGTTGAAGTAGATACAGGCAATTTTGCGGGCCATTTCGCAAAAAAAGGCGGGTTGCTTTATCCTGAATCTTTTACCAAAATCTAATCAGCACCAGGATCGCATGCAAGTTATTTGCCTACCAAATTATATGAAATTCGGTTCCGTAGTTTTTGAGTTAGTGTGGATACATACACTGCACAGACAGGCACACAGACAAACAGACGGACACACACACATACGTCACGCTAAACATAGTTTCTTTTTATTCTAGAGGTCTCAAAGAGTGTAGAACCTTCAAAAACTCGAGTTGCGATTTTCGGCATGATTCCAATACTTTCCTATACATTACTATGTATATCAGGGAAAGTAAATATCTGATGTGTGTGGGCAGCAAGTGACTTTCCCTGTTGACTTATATTCACGTTCTCTTTATTTTAATTAAATTTAATTCACTTTTAATTCAATTTTCGATCTCATTTGGTAAATGGACTTATTTTCAAAGGTGGCTTAGAGAAAATACGAAAAAACTAAAATATCTCAAGAACGGCTAGTTCTAATGTAATGGGGTTGGTCTTATCCATTTCAACGTTAAAATTTACGTATAAAACAAGCATTTATTGCATATATTTGAGCATACGTAGTTTTTTTATTTTAGATTTTGATAATTTTTGAGGGCCATTTCGCAAAAAATGCAGGTTATTTTTTTCCGAATCATACCAAAATCTTATCAGCATCAAGGTTACTTACAAGCAACTTATCTGCCGAATTTTGTAAAATTTGGTCCATTAGTTTTTTAGCTGGAGTGAATACATACAACTTTTGTGGACCAATTTGCAAAAAAATATGGGTTCTTTTATCCCGAATCGTACTAAAAACTAACTAGCACCAGGGTCACACCCAAGTGACCTACCTGCCAAAATTTTATGAAATTCGGAAATTCGGTCCATTAGTTTTTGAGTTAGAGTGGATACATACATTGCACAGACAGACAGACACACAGACAGACACACAGACATACACACAGACGTGACGCTAAAAATAGTTTTTTTGTATTATGGAGGTCTCGAAACGTGGAAATCCGTCGATAACTCGAGTTGATGTGAATAGCACGTAACTTTCCTTGCAAATTCAAATTAATTTTGTAATATTTTATTTCATTGGGCATTAAATTGAGTTCAATTGCAGAAAATAATACGGATAATTTTCTGATATTATATCAATTTCGTTTTTTTTATTGCATCTTCGTTTCATTTGGCAACTTAATGCACTTTAAATTCTTCAGGTCCATAAAATTCCAAAAACTTCAATATCTCGAAAATGATTTATCCTACAGTCATGGGGTCAGATTTATTCATTTAGTTGTCAAATTTTATATGTACAACAAGTACTTAATTGATATATCTTATCAATTTTAGTCATTTATTTCAGAATATCACTATCTTGCACATATAATACATATTTTAGATCGAATAAATTAAGTTTGCGGGTCATTTTGCGAAAAAAGGCATATTGTTTTTTTTCGATTCGTATCAAAGTCTAACCAGCATCACAGTATCCCACAAGTGACTTATCTACCAAATTGTGTACAATTCGATCACTTAGTTTGTCAGCTAGAGTAGGTACATACAATTTTTGCGGGCCATTTCGCAATACAAACAGGTCCTTTTATCCCGAATCGTACCAAAACCTAGTCAGCACGGGGGTCGCCCACAAGATACTTATCTACCAAATTTTATGAAATTCAGTCAATTATTTGAGTTAGAGTGGTATACACAATTTTTGTGGGCTATTTCATAAAAAAAATGTAGATTCTTCTGTATCGAATCATTTCAAAATCGACTCAGCACCAGGGTCACCCACATGTGACTTATCAACCAAATTTTGTAAAATTTTATCAATTAGTTTTTTCAGTTAGAGTGGATATAGGCAATTTTTTCTGGCCATTTCGCAAAAAAGGCGGGGTGTTTTATCCCGAATCGTACCAAAAACGTATAAGCATCAGGGTCACACACAAGTGACTTATCTACCAAATTTTATGAAATTTGGTCCATTAGTTTTAATTAGAGTGGATACATACATTGCACAGACAGACAGACAGACACACACATACGTCACTCTAAAAATAAGATTTTCGTATTCTAGAGGTATCGAAACGTGTAGATCCGTCGAAAACTCGAGTTGTGATTTTCGGTATGATTCCAATACTTTCCTTATACATTACCATGTATAGCAGGGAAAGTAAAAAATCTGATGTAGGCAGCACATGACTTTCCCTGCAGACTTATTTATATCCACGTTTTCTTTATTTTAATTAAATTTAATTCACTTTTAATACAATTTTCGATCTCATTTGGTAACTTGACTTATTTTCAAAGGTAGCGTAGAGAAAATACATAAAAACTAAAATATCTCGAGAACAGCTAGGTCTAGTGTAACGGGGTTGGTCTTATACTTTTCTTCATTAAAAATTACGTATTAAACATGCATTTAATGGATATATTTGAGCATATACGTAGTTTTTTATTTCAGATTTTGGCAATTTTTGCGGCCCATTTTGCAAAAAAGGCAGATTATTTTTTTTCGAATCATATCAAAATCTAATCAGCACCAGGATGCCCCGCAAGTGACTTATCTACCGAATTTTGTGAAATTCGGTCCATTAATTTTTCAGCTAGAGTGTATGTAAGCTTTCTCAGGCCATTTCGCCAAAAAAAGGCATGTTCTTTTATCCCGAATCATTCCCAAAACTAATCAGCACCAGATTCGCCCACATGTGACTTACCAAATTACCGAATTTTATGAAATTCGGTCAATTCGTTTTTTAGTTAGAGTGGATACAAAATCTGCATAGACAGACAAACAGACACACAGACAAAATAGTTTTTTCGTATTCTAGAGCTCTCGAAACGTGCAAATCCGCCGAAAACTCGAGTTGCGATTTTCGACATGATTCCAATACTTTTCCTATATATTACCATGTATTGCAGGGAAAGTAAAAATAGCTGTCTCCGCGCCGATCAACCCTCGGAATTTTCTGCTTTGTCGAGCAAATTTATAGCATACACAAATATATAATTTGGAGCACTTGTAGGTATATATTTTTGAAATACGCTGAAATAATTTGTTTTTCGATTCAATAGTGTCAAGGTTTCTATTCAATAAGACTCGTCGATTCCATAATGCCAAGGTCAAAATATCCACAGCCCCGGTAACGTGTTTAGCGTGTCGGGGGCTTCGCCCCTACTCACTGGTACTTGATAAGGTCGTCTCTCGAGTTCTTCCCTGCTACCTTTTACTCAAGCGTAATACGTCCTTTGGGTATATGCCCTTTTTTCACTGGTCCAAGTTGCGATTCCTGGTCTGGCACATTTTTTACACTTTTAGCTGACTTGACTCCAAAAATTGGGTTATCTGATTTTCAAGAACTGATATCTTTAGCTCATGTATTATCCCCTGATCTCAGGGTGATAATCCTCGATATTGCATAACAGAAAATGATTCAATAAAATACGCAGGGATAATATATATTACCTATGTCGCTACGGAAGTTCCAGGAATCAGTGCAAAAGTACACTGAAAGACACTAAACGACACTAACTAGATACATTAAACTTAAAATAAAAGATTTTATTCAACTTCAGTTACAGGTGTCTGGTACATTATTAAGACATGGTCTAATCTGTTGCGCAATATGAGATACATACATACAAAATACATGGGTGGTAACATAAATTAGATCAAAACCAACTAGGGAACAACAAAAAGAAAAGTAATCGCACTTGCCTGCAAATTTAGTGAGCAAAAGGGGAACAGCTGTTAAGTGAGATTGACTGACTACGGGAAACTCCCGCAACTCAAATTATTTGAAACTCTGTATACACATCTAAATAATGGGAAAAACCAATATCATAGAATTTTGTTCAATGAAAAATGATAAATCATGGAAATTTTTTTAATAAAACCAGTTGAGTGAGTGAGACTAGTGACTCACTAAGGGACACTCCCACAATCCAAACTGCTGTCGTTTTTCGATCCAGACCACCTGTATGTACCAGAAGGTATAAGGTATCTGTTTAGATGGTCGGTTCAGTATCACCCAATTTAGACTGGACGCAGTAAGAGTAACATACACAGAGTCCGTATCAATCTGCCCCTGATACCAACCTCTGGGAAGGACTTTCATGGACAGGATGGATATACATATTTTGCATGCCCATGTCAGGCGTAGACACAGGGTAGTTTGGGTATCACCAGGAATCGAGATGTGTTCAACCGATTAAAATCCCCGTAATCTAATCACCGGGCTATTCCAAAGTTGCAGTAGGCAAGATATTGCATCCGCACGTCTGCCAACCGTACATCAGTCAAACCAAACTGGTAACTGTAGAAAACATTTGTGCACGCGTATATCTGCAGTAGCAGTAGGCAAAATATTTATGTGCCATAATTGTTTTAATACTTTGAAGACGACTACATAGAGGGGTTACATTTGTCGGTTTATAGGGTTTTGTGAAATTATGTAACATTTGAAGTTTTTGCTGCCATTTTCGATGTCGACTATTCTATGCTTAGGAGCACAACATATCCACGAAACTGGTCCATTATTGCTGTTATGTGAAAGGGGAGAGTCTTTGGGTTAATCTTTTCCGATTTGGGGTAGTCCTCCATCGGTGAATTCTGTGACAAAGTATATTTTCAAATAAAAATTTATTTTTTAAAATAATACAACTTGAAATATTTAAAAAAAATTAAACGCAAATACAACATTCGAACTTATGTTTATTTATGTATTTTGATTCCGACTGGAACGTTTGAAATTTTCAAATCGCAGTTATTTGTTTACTTGCATCGGATAAGCTCGAAAATCCCCTATTCTAAGAAGGATTTTAAAGTAAATTCTCTTAAGAAATGTTTACTCTCTGAAATACAGATAGATGAATTTGATCAGGTGCAAAAGGAGTTACTAAGCGATCTTAACATAATATTGAGATATAAAGTGTAAATTGAATGTTTTTATACATTGTAAATTACATTGCTGGGTATATATGATGTGAATGAAACACCGTTTTCTTTCTGCAAGGATATAAACAAATTTACATAATTTTGCTAAAGAAATAGAAAACATGATATTTAACTAACTTCATGAAATAGTCTAATACTTTATTGTTTCAATAAATTTACTTTCCCTGTAATACATAGTAATGCGTAGGGACATATTAGAATAGGGTTGAAAATTAGAACTTGCGTTCGTTTCGAGAGCTCTGGAACATAAATCCGCCATTTTTAACAATATGTCTGTGAGTGCCTAGCTGTGTTCTGCGTGTGTTTGTGTGTGTCTGAGCAATATATGTATCCACCTTAACCCCCAAACTAGTGATGTAGTCGCAAAATAAATAATTCCGGAATGCTTTACAAACTGCATCACAATGATATAAAGTATTAGTATTAAATGCCTTAAGCTACACAATATGGTGTTATAGTTGTTAACCTGATGTTTAATATTATTTTTATTAATATTACTATTATTATATTGTAGAGTATTATTTTGTGATCTGTGTTGGCAAGCTGACACTGCGGTAGTGTAGTGTCGTCTCAAGTGTCTTCCAATAAAATATGTTATTATTTTGTTGTTATAAAATAAAAGAATCATTGTGATACTTTAGGTTTTGTTTAGACATACACATAACACATTTATGTGAAATTTATGTTTATATGAGAAACATAGTTTGGCATAAATATTATCTATACAAATAAAATTGAAAATCGTTTTATTTCTGTGTTTATCTCGTAATCACTGGAGAACGGCTGCACCGAATTTCATGAAGTTTTATGAGTAACAGTAAAATATCCACACTGAAAATTTAGTTCATGTTTTAAATTTGATATATTAATGAGAAACAAACCTGCCATAGAGATAGCATTATGCAGGAATAATTTTGCCTCAAGTTTATTTGAAAATAAAAATAATATGTTGCTAAGCAACGGAATTAAACCAAGTAAGGTTATACAGCAGAAATCTGATATGTTGCTCAGCAACAGAAATAGACTCAATGAGATTATACGTCAGACAAATTTTATTAAATCTTTTCCGATTTGAAAAATTTCAGAAACCTTTATAACAAAGCATTTTATCGGAATCACATTTTTGACTTAATTATATTCTTCAAATGGAAAGGTGACGAAGTTTATTGATATTTTCAACTTCTTGAATCATCTGTTTTAGTTCAGTGATTAGTTTCGCGTTCTCTATTTTCATTTTGCAAATAATTTTTCAATCTCATATATTGAGTTTAGCCAATTGTCGAAACAGAATAAAAATGGTATTGGTATATCTTCTAATACCATTTTAGCTCCTTCATTTTAAAATATGTCTTTATCTAATTTCATACCTCATTCATTTTGGGATATATTGATCCAATTTGGTATTATTTGTAAATTTATTTACAAACTTAACCAGGATGTTTTGCTTTCCAGATCTGCGCGATAAGATAATTTCGTATAGCAACAGAAGATATTCTTATAATTATGTTAAGGAGAATTAAATTTAGCACACTGATAGAATTTTTTGTATAACAATGTCATTTAGAAAACTATAGGGATTTGCACACAATTATGAATTTTCAGTTTCATTATAATATTTCTTCCGTTTCAAGAAGAAGTATGTTGCCAGTTCCAAGAAAAAAATGATACACAATTAATAATAAATATATAAATTATTTCGGTTGAATACGCAATGTTATATTTAATTTGTGTTTTGAAGCATGAATAATTAAAATGCTGGCTAGAATTTTTTAATATAATATATAAAATTATTTAAAATATGCATTTATTTGGAATTCGCTTCTTATGTGCACCAAATATATATATATATATATATATATATATATATATATATATATATATATATGTATATATATATGTATATATATATATATATATATATATATATATATATATATATATATATATGTATATATATATATATGTATATATATATATATATATATATATATATATATATGTATATATATATATATCTATATATATATATATATATATATATATATATGTATATATATATATATCTATATATATATATATATATATATATATATATGTATATATATATATATATATATATATATATATATATATATATATATATATGTACATATATATATATATATATATATATATATATATATATATATATATATATGTACATATATATATATATATATATATATATATATATATATATAGTATATATATATATATATATATATATATATATATATGTATATATATATATATATATATATATATATATATATATATATATATATATATATATGTATATATATATATATATATATATATATATATATATATATATATATATATGTATATATATATATATATATATATATATATATATATATATATATATATATATATATATATATATATATATATATATATATATATATATATATATATATATATATATATATATATATATATATATATATATATATATATGTATATATATATATATATACAGGGTGGTCATAAAAAATTCCCCGATATATGAACCCCTAGCGTCCTATCCGTTCAAACAATCGAAAGAAAATTTCAGATATCATTATTTGAAGGTTTTTGCTCGAGATTATGATGATTTCAAACAATAGAGCCCTCACGGTTACGGTTACAGTGAAAACATTTCGAAATTTTGTAATGGCAACACCCACTTTCTTCCTACGCAAATTGATTAGTGCATTTGAAAACCATAAATGACGGACGTAACATCGCAGGAGGAGTCTGTATAATTTCACGTTTATGGCGTCTTTCAATTCTGACAAATCTCGTGGATTTGATGTGTACACCTTAGACTTCAGATAACCCCAGAACCAGAAATCCATAGGAGTGATGTCGGGGGATTGCGATGGCCATGAAACTGCAAAGTTACGGGAGATGGCTCTATCACCAAAGTTCTGTTGCATCACTTGTCGAACACATGTAGCGACGTGTGGAGGAGCACCCTCTTGCATCCATACAATGTCATTAACGACATCGACATTTACGCTGATGCAATTCTGGAATTACGTAATTCTGCAACATTGTTTTATACCGAGAACCTGTGATGGAGCGCGTTTGCATACCATTGGAAGTGAACTCTTCGAAGAAGTACGGTCCGAGAACAAATGTTCTTGCGATGCCGCACCACACACTGACTTAAGCCTCGTGTAAAGGCACTGGTGCCACATCTTGAGGATTTCCGTCAGCCCAGTGAACGCAGTTCTTGGAGTTTACGTACCTATTTAAAGAGAAATGTTCCTCATCCGTCCATAATATCCGCAGCGGCCACCTACCATCTTCATCATATCTGATGAGAAAAAATTCGCAAAGTCGACAAGTTGTTGCTCGTCTCCAGGTTGCAACATCTAGACGCGCTGGAATCGATAAGCTAAACATCCCCAGAACAGAGCGCTGAACATTGAGGACTGTGGTTTTAGGTACATCCAGATTGCGGGCAACACTTCTTGCAGTACGCAGTGGACCTACAGTAATCGTATTACACACTTCCGCAACAACTTCAACATGAACAGCTGGTCGTCCGGATCACGGTCTATCACATGTGCATCCAGTTTCTTCAAATTTTCTTACCAAATCACGTACGGTTCGTAGGGAACATGAGCCTCGTGTTAGCTTATGATTTCGCGATAAACTCGCACTGCTTTGGCAGCATTTTCCCCGTTCAGATAAAAATTATCAATTCACCTCGTAGTTTCTCCGTGAGTGTCATCTTGTTGGCAAGTTCGAGCACCTGATTGAAGAAACAATCTTCCCACACTGCTTATTAAAATTTTTCCACAAGCAATGCTTTGCACATGGTATTCTGTGATTGGTGCTTCTACTGTCGATCAATGTGAATTATGTAAAGTGCGTCAATGCACCTCCTCTCTGTGTGCCAACGGCCGTACCGTGCTGAAAACGCCGGTTTTCGTTAGATCACCGAAGTCAGGCAGCATCGGGTGCGGTTAGTACTTGGGTGGGTGACCACCTGATAACACCGCGTGCTGTTTGCACATTTCGGGCGTGGCAGCCCGGTGGTTTGCGCGCTGGATTTGCACGCTGCCACAACTGCCGCCGTGTTCATGCGGAGTACGATCACGTTAAACATGTGGGTCCGTAAGTCCTTCAGAGAGGTTGTTGGTGGGGGAAGGTGGGTACGGTCCCTGTGGATGCCTCCCCCACTGGGTTCCGGTTTAAATTGGGTGGCACTTACCGGCCGTCCAAACAGTTACCTTACACCTTTCTGGTAGGTCGGACGGTCTAGGTCTCAATAACAACAACCTCCTCTCTGTGTTATCAATAGTCCTTTACAATGATCTTCTTTGTAAATATATTACGCCGCCAATTTTCATCATACGTCTATCGTTCCAACGCCATTTATGGTTTTTCAATGCGCTGATCAAATTGAGCAAGAAAATGTGGGTGTTGCGATACTAAAATTTCGAAATTTATTCACTGTAACCGTAACCGTGAGTGCTCTATTATTTGAAATCATCACAATATCGAGCGCATACCTTTAAATAACAATATCTGAAATTTCCTTTCGATTGAGTAAGTGGGTAGGCTGCTAGGGGTTCACATATCGGGGAAGTTTTTTTATGACCACTTTGTATATATATATAAATATATATATATATATATATATATATATATATATATATATATATATATATATATATATATATATATATATATATATATATATATATATATATATATATATATATATATATATATATAAATAAAAACTGAAAGATTTTAATCGAACATGATGCATAAACTACTGTATGTACAAAAAAAACCATCGTGAGCATATCCGTTACAAATGAGTAACTATAGACCAAGACTAAGGATAAAGATAGAAGGTAACATATCACTACAATGGAAAGGGGGATGAGAAGAATTTTAGGATACAAAATTCACAATTAAAAGTATATAAATATAAATAAAAATAAAAAGAAAGCATGGCAAAAATGAGAAATATATATATATATATATATATATATATATATAAACGAATATATTTGTGAGTAATATATTATATCAGTCATAAGTTTAGTGATGTGATAGCATTGCTGACGTACTTTGTCAGTCTGGAAAATGATTAGTTTCAAATATCAAGAATCTATGATTTTCTTCTGCCAAAGTGAGTCAGAGTGAGTTTCCAGCAACGTGAGGTCGTCAATGTGAGGCCTTCTGAGAATATATTATGTTTTGCGAAAAAGAATGAGTACTCACATTATTACAAAGTAAACAAAAATTTAAGTTAAACTATATTACTGATAGATAAACCTAAGAAAAGAAATGCGAAAAAACCCCCACAAATTTTTAAGTTATATGAATCTATCCAATATCGCACATGTACATTGTACATCGTCTAGGAATAATTAAAGCAGAAAAGGATTCGTAATTTCAATGTGTCAGTATGAGAACAGAAATGCTTTCTGGACAGTGTAGACATGAATCTTTCAAAGAAGAAAGAAATAATAAAGCTAATGAGAGCGAAATTAAAATTAAACGTAAAAATCGTAAAAATAATCGTATAAATGATTCGTAAATATCAACTTCATTCCTACTACATCATTTCTCATGATCTGAAAATTTTGGAAATCAGGTTCGGATAAAACTGAAGACTGGGGATTCGTCCCAAAATTACAAAAATATGTAAATTAAAAATATTGGTATAAAGCACTTAAAGCATATCTGTCAAGAAAAGAACTAAAATAATAATTACTGTCACTATACTCACTTCTAGCGCAGCGAGAAAATAAAAATTTGCATTTTGCCACCTATATCGATCGCTATCTATTATTATTTTTTACCTTCCGGTTACCAACGAATATTTTTATCTAAAAGAGTTTTGAGATTATTCCCAACTATAGTTAGTAAATCAAACGCAAATCGATAACTATTAAAATTTTAGTTATGTCGTAAATGTGTAAAATGCATAGAACAAAAACGCATTTATATGGCAAAAAGAAATTGCAAAATAAAAAAGATGGTATTAAAACTTAAATTAACATTTTTATTGCATGATTTCAACGCATTTTATATCTCTTATCACAGGTTAAAATAAATGAAAAATGCATATTATGCAATCAATATATTATAAAAGTAGCAGGCGAGGAAAATATTTTATAAACTTTACTAAACTTTTTGTTTCTCGTGTAATAATAATATATATATCTTCCCACCTGGAAAATAATCTGAAAATAAATTATTTATTTCTAAACATTATATCTTCTCAAATTATATATAATAAGAGAAATTGATGTAAAACAACATTTTACTTTAATAAAATCTAAAGTGTCCTGTTTTAAAATCTAAATCTGCAGGTCTGTGCACCATTGTATTAATTATCACTTATTACAATTTGTGTTTATATGTGCATTTGTTCTTGAGTTATCATGTGTTATAAAAATAAAAACACATAAACATAAAAACGAGGTCCACGCTGATTAATCGGTTCGGTTAATCGATAAAGCCGTAAACACGATAAAAAATTCTGGTCAAATAGTCAAACCGAATCATTCGATTAAAATTTGATTAATTCTTTAATTTTTTAAGTTTAGAGCCAGAAAATGTGAATTTCCTTATTTACAAGATTGGCTCAATGAAAATATAACTGCCTAAGATTTGTAACATCAATAACATATATACGTATATGTAATGTTTATTATCCATTATTTTTTAATAATTTTGCTAAATCGAATTTAGGTTCCATACATTTTGAGTCAAGCTACATTTCTTTAAAATTATAAATGTATCTTAAGGCATTTATTTTTGAAAATGTAATTTTTATTTCAATTTTATAATTCTGACATTTTTGTATTTTTTTATAAAGATATAAATATATATTTTTTATTTAAAACGCTTTAGTTAATATTTTACACTGATCGATTAAAAATTATCGAATTAATCGATTAAGATTTGTCGAATAATGAGTTAATAGTTTTAATTCATTACCATTCCTAATAGAAACACACATTCATATACATACGAACAGTCTTACACACAAAAACTAACATGTTATAAGTATTTGAAATGTATTTATGAGGCCATTAAATGTCATTTACTGTCAAAGTTTCGATTTCGAATTGGTTTAGAAAAATAATACGCTCTGTGTAACAGTAAAATAAGTTTATCATTTTCTATACTGGGTAGGGGGGCTCCATTCCAAGCTTGTCTATCTTAGTTCCGCATCGATCGATAGAGGGCACATCTATAGCGAAATCTCAAACGCTCTTGTGTTTAGAATAGAATTTACTGGTCCGCAAAAGCACGCACTGTATCGAACGACGGGGAACTACGATTGACCAGGCTAGATTAAGCTCCCAGGACTCCCATTTCAAGCATTGTCATCCGTTGTTCATTGTCGTTCTATAGAGAGCTCTCATATAGTGAAAGTACGAGCGCTATTAAGTTTGGAATAGAGTTTAATGCTGCTCTATAGTAATTATATCTATCGATCTAAGCAGATTAACGATCGATAATCACGGAAAATGGTCCTTGATACGATAAGAACATATGTCTTTATATTGTGATTATTAAAAATATTGAAGCATTGTTCTAGGTAGCTTGCACTATCATCACACACAGCAGGTTATCCATTTGAACCATTTCCATTTCAAATATGAGAAAAAATATGATGTTTCATTTCAATTAATAACATGTAAAAGAGTCTAATTTGTTTAAGAATTGAAATTGGATACATTTTAGAATTACGCACCCCAATTAATAAAATCATCGTAACTGTGAGACCAGGAGGCACCAAATGCAGTTTTTGATTTTTACGACGAAACAAAGCACATATTTTAGTCACCGATTTATGATAGTCTTGTCCCGGAAAGTTATGACCCCAAATAAATATATGTCACACACAATTTCAGGTGTGTTTGGGGCAAAATATCCTAGGGCCAAGATATAAACCAAGCTTAATTGGAATCAGAAAGTTCCAATAATGCAAAGATACGACATTGCACTGAGGAGCATCCAATGAGAGCGATGAAGGCGTATCTGAACCCCAGGCAAAATGATGGGGCCACAAGAAGCAAGTCAACGATTACAATGGAATTAGTATTATGAAAAGCGAAGAGAATCGTGATTTCAATGGATTGATTCTTTTTCAAGAGTTGAGACAGTCGTGATTGCATGCAGGGTTTCAGAGAGAGTTGTTACTCATTTTGAGTGGTGAGGATGGTGGGATTTTCTGACACGATAGCAATGTACAAATATTAGGATTCACGACCACTTTAATTAAAATTAATAATTTAATCCACAAAAAGTATGGCTTATTTAAAAAGTAAACCCTCCTTAAATGTTTTTCACCACAGTGATATAATGTGAAAAAATGATAAATTTATATTCAACATTTTTAAATGTGTTTAAATTACTGCCGTGTTTCATATTAAACCTCTGCCCATGTTCATTAAAATCACAATTGCAGTCAGTATACAACGTATTTATATGAAACTGGAACGAATTACCCGGAATTGCTCGGGTCCTAAATAAGCATCCACTACTTATAAATAATTAAATAAGCCCACTACTAAAATAATAGATTTTGGACACAATTTAAGATCTCGTTGTGTGGGTCCACTTCTTTTAAATAATTAAATAAGCACCCGCTAATTAAGCATTACATATGGACACAATTTAAAATGGCGCTGCTCGAAACCTAAATAAGGACCCGCTTTTATATAAACGCCCACTACTTAAATAATACATTTGAACTCAATTTAATATGCCATTTCCCGGATATTAATAAAATGTTCATGACATATAAAAATTGAAATAAGCACCAGCTAATTAAATAATGCCTTTGAGCACAATTTAAAACGGATTTGGTCACAATTTAAAATCCCGCCTTACAAATCGTACCAAGTGCATAACCATTATTCACATGCCCTAATAAACCCGATAAAATCCATCATGTTTAGCCCGCTTTTACAGAAGGAGAAAGATCCTGTATCCACGGTATCGAAAATTTTACAGTTCTCGCTTTTAAAAAATGTGATTAATGAACAATTAGCTTCAGGAAATTATTTGTAGTTTTGGAGCATTCTGTAAAATTTTATAAAGCTTCTGTTAAATAATAAATAACTTTTTTTTAAAATTATAAGCATGGAATTGAACGTTATTTTTTTAAATACCAATATAAAAACCGAGAATATTTTAGACACAAGGAAAGAATGCACATTTTAAAAATTTTTGAAAATACATCTATCAATTTATGAATTCCGTTCAAAGTTTGTTAGAAAGGTAATTTGTCGGTCTTTCCCATTGGGTAAATGGTAAATTATGTGATAATATTTTCAGTTGCTAAAGAAATAATATATGTGTGCATATCACTCATAAGCGATCTTGACCGTGCTAAAACATATAATAACTAAAACACTAATTGAAATTTTTAAAAATAACGTTAAGGTACACCTTACCGTATCTTGAAGTACATCTGTACTAAATTTCGTACCATATAGACGCTTAGATTTTCTGTTGCAGACTGCACAGACACACGCAGGTACAGACATTTTATTCTGCTGTGTAGGATAATGTATGCAAATTACTGAATATCTATACTTCGAATTAATATAAACTCAAAATAATAGCAATAGATTATTTATTACACACGTTCAGAAGAACTTGAGTATGTAATACCGATTCCCTGACGTCATATTATCGGACAGCACCGATAAAGACAGCTTGAACGACAGAAGTCATCAATTTATACTGCCACAAAACAAATATTGTCCGCAATTAAAGCGAAATATTACAGCAAACGAACAGGTATTGAATTATAAACATGTTTCGGAAATTATGTGGAAAGTTGTTGGATTGCATTTAGATGAAAGTTATATTTAACTCGGAATCGAACGTTTGTCATTTTAAATAAATGAGATTATATTAGACGTTGAATAAACTACAGTTGCCTTGACGTATTTTGCATATTATGTGGTTTGAATGTAAAAAGTGTTTTCGTTCTGAACAAACAAGTGTTTCTCACCACCACTGTTTTCGTTCTGTACTTTAATTCAAAATATTTACGAAAAAGCCTGCATGTGTTGGAAAATGGTTTATGCACTCCACTTTTGTCATAATTATTAAACATTTTAATTATTTTTTCCCATACTGATTTTATACAATCATACGAATTATCCATAGTACTGGGGAAAATAGCAGATACAGAAATATGAATCCTTATTGAACCCTTTACTCCCTCTATAACATGCTGCTGAATATATATTCGTCATAATCTGAGCACAATTTCCAATCCTGATATAGATGTTTCAAGGAAATATTTTGAGCCTTAAATGAAAATATTTAATGAATCCGTCAGCTTTCTAGAGTATTTACTACTGAATTTGCATGAGTCATATTCAGATATCTATCCATAGCCAATCTAGGGAAATAAATGTATAAAGAAAGGTTTGTGAACCGAAAATGGAAAAAAAAAACGGAATTCGAGAAACCACAGAGAACCCCCAAATCCCTTTGGGATTTGCTACTGCATTCATGTCAGTAATGTTCTAAGCTATATCTAGAGAACATTAAGATAAATTAGTGAATAACATATTAAATTTAAACTTCAAAGGAAATGTAAATTTTTGAATCGAATATGAATGACATCTTCACTACCGGCAGTAAAAGTCATATGTGAATAGCTTAACCCCCTAAATTATTCGATCCGGATTCCATATCAGAAAATTTTAAGCTTTGTGTCCAATCCTTCTAGGTAATAGATTACAGTCAGTCCTTCTAGATATGTTTCAAATAACAAATTTGAAGCAGAAGCTGGATGGAATTCGGAAGTAAAATTTCGAAATGAACCACCACAGCTTCTCTAGAATTTAATGCTAAATCAAAATCTATAATCATTCACAATCTGTCACTAGTAAATTACTTTCCTTATATTCATAGTATAATGTATAAAGAAAGTATTGTGATGGGGCTTAAAAATTCGAATAGTGACACTGTTAAAACGATATATCACGAGCAAATGAAGCAAATAAAAAAAAAATCTGATGTGGGCAACACATGACTTTCCTTATATAATGTAATGAATTTACTACTTTTACAGTAAAAAAATAGGATTTTCTTGTAGTAGATACTAATATTCTTTCCAAGATATTGAATTTTGACAATTAGTCGTCATTTTCATTGATTTAGCGTCATTTTTATCCATTTGGCGAGATTTTCGTTAATTTGGCAACATTTCAAAAAAGTCGCCAAGTTGGCGACATTCCGCCAAATTCGTCGCCAAAATCTCGCCAAGCGTTATGCACTAAGAAATAAGTTTTTCTTAAAGCAGATAAATGACTATTGGCGTTCAAATCCAAAAGTATTATTCAAAGTATCTTTTTTCAAGAATGGAACGAGCTAGATCCACGAGAATGATGTCACCAAATTTATCACATGACATTACATATGAAAAGTGAACATGTTTCTCAATAGGAAATATTTTTCTTTTTATTTTATATGACTTTTTAATAATTTTTTTTAAAAATGTACAATATCTCGAGAACGGTTCACGTTAGCGTTCTAAAATTTATGTCAATCGTTTTCTAATGAAAAATTACATAAGAAATGTCTATTTGCGTAACTTTATTAGTGGTTTTAATTTTTTGACGATTTTTCAAAATTTCATTCGAAAATTTAGTGGGGTTCTGAACATTCGATTGCGTATAAAAACAATAGGCTTCCAGTGTTTACGGATTGTGATTTTTGTACCAAATTTGGTTCGAATCGGTCCATTCGTTCGTCAGTTATCGTCTCCACAGGCTCACTGACACACACACACACACATACACACATACTTTCACACACACACACACACACACACACACACACACATACACACACACAGAGACATCACTTCAAAAATGTTTGATTCGTGATCAGGGAAGCTTGAAACGTGCTCTCCCGTCGAAAACTCGAATTCTAATTTTCGACCCCGTCACAATACTTTCCTTATACATTATGTATATAAGGAAAGTAATAATACAGAAGTCACAATCAGTGAATACTCGAAACCTATTGTGTTTACACGCAATCAAATGCTCAGAATCCCACTAAATTTTGAAATGAAATGTTGAAAGTATCAACAAAAAATTAAAACATTCATTAAAGTTACGTAAATAAACATTTCTTATGCGTAATTCCCTCTACTTCAAATCATATAATACGATATTTCATGACATTTGTCAATTAAGTAAAATTGTGAGATTTTAGCCGGTTTCTAAACTTAATGAAAATAATTTATTTTGAACTGAAATGAAAATGATAATTTAATATTGAAGCCATAATTGTTATTTGAAAATTCAAACCATAATGATTATTTTAAGAATTATGAAATATTAATATAGTTTTTTTTTTTCTGAAACGATAGTTAAACCTACCGCTTTCATTTAAAAAAATATTGTATCTAATGTTAAAGAAAACCGCACCTTTCCGATTAAGTTATAACTACAAAACAAAATACAGAATTGCGGGCCACGTAATTCTATCGCAATGGAAGCAGAGATCAGAAAGGTGTGAAAATTAAGTTTACAACGTGAGCTGCTTGTTGAAAAGAGGTGTTGAAACTCTCTTTGATATATGCTGTAAAAATGCAAAAAGAAAATTAAATGAATATGTGAAGGGATGTTTAGTGCATAAGTATGTTTGAATTTTTAATACAGGAGTTAAAATCACATTAATTTTTTTTTAATATGCCTACTTAGTGCAATACGTATTAAACCTAAGCATGAAAGAGTAAAATATGTTTGGCATATATTCAAATATTTATTTTGTTATCTGTAGTCTGCTAAATAAAATGGTCATATAAAAATGTGTGATTCCTTCAAATTTTGTATAACGAAACTGTGCAAATTCCAAACGATGACTATTTCGAAATATATCATTAAGTTAAAAAAACAATCTTGTTATTTTTTATTATTTATCTCTGATATTTTAAAAGTTTATTAATACATTTTAAACTCGCTTGACTATGTTTGTGTATCAGTGATTTAAAACGCTATTTTTGTGGAGTGGCTTGTTATTAATTAAATGTAAGAATCGCAAGATGAAAATTAAGAAAAGTTAAATAAATTAAAATACCTTTTATTACTTTCACAGAAACAATGCGCCTATACACAAAATTTTGTGACTTTGTTTGTCCCAGAATTTAAAATAATAATTCGAAAATAAAAAAATGGCTTAAATAAAAGCAACAGACGTTTGAAAATTGTTTAAATGAAAATGGAAAATTATTGTATTTGAAATTATTTAAAATTAATTGGTAATTAAAATTAACAAGAGGCAGAAAATTTTATATACTTCCATATTTGGATATGCAAAGACATTAATAATAGAAATATGTAATAATAATTTTAAAAAAACATGCAATTGCGAATAAATGTGAGTGAATGTCGAACATAAATAATTGCTGAATATTTAACTCTATTTTGATAAATTTTTGCAATTGATGGAGATATTTCCTGTGAACTTAAGTTACGTTGATCATGCCCCCATGACATTGAACAATGTAGACGTATAAGAGTGCGCAGCTCAGGCCTATGCACTGAGTGGACGCATTCAGTTATATTGCGAAAGAAATGGTATTTTATATTTATTTTGTTAAACTAAGAAGTATTTCTTTTCTACTGTCATAAGCCGTGACGGCTAAGAACGTAACATTTGACTGTCCGGTGTGGATATTAATAGTAGAATAGTTTTTATGCTATGGTTAGTAATGCGAGAAAGCTCAGAACAGACTTATAAAAACTTAATTTTTATAATAAAATATAACGATTATTTAAAATACTTCGTAATGATATTTATAAAAGTTGATTTTTTCTAAAATAAAAAATAAAATGTAAAATGTCTGAAACTTTAAATAGTTTTTATAGTTCTTAATCACATTTCACATAATTTCTAAATATGAATAAATACCTGGTATAAATATAAATATCTTCTTTTAAACACATCGGTATCATTGTTCTTAAATATATTTTTACAATATATGCCATAAAACGGTTTCCCAAACTCGCCATTAATCCAAACACTTTCTAGAAGCTATCTTGATATTTTAACTTCTTTACTTTTTACAGGAATAAATACACTTTATTCTACAAGAATAAATATACTTTATTCTACAGGAATAAATATACTTTTATGTGTTATATTTTTAACCATGCCCAACTTTTATCTGTTCTGAAATTTGATATTTTAATAATCGTGTGGAGATATGAACGTGATTTTTATACTAGAGCTTGGAAGAGTAAGGTAAATTTATTGTACAGTGTGTGAGAGAAAAAAAAATCATAATGAAAAATAATTCGACTTTTGGACACTTTTCAGAAAATGAACGCATTAGAACGTGTGAAAATAAATCGTAACATAGGTAATTTAATTAACAAAGAAAAATAAAATTAATTATTGGAATATGATAATAAAAATAACGATAAGCATTAATTCTCCGGAGTGTATAACAAAGGTTTTACTTTCCAAGTTCAAAGCTTCATAAAATAATTTGCAGTTGATGCACTTACAAAGTAATTTCAGAGAAAAAATAACTTCGATTTGCTTGTTTGCGAAAAGTTTAATTTATGCAATTTATTTTTAAGTAATTTAATAAATATTTGAACTTTAAACAAGTTCTTGATATGTGTGAAATTAAAGATTTGAGATAAAAATTAATTTAATTATAAATTAAAATTATGATAATACATACCTAATTAATATAAGAAGTTTTTCATATCACCGAGCTTAAAATATATCCTTTATAAGTAAAGGATATGAATATGCTATAAAAAATATTGGCTGACCGATAAAGGAAAATATTTCCCTGAAATATAAGAAAAAATAATATAACGCTATTTATTACAAATTAAATTACAATACACCAGTTTTAATGATACGTTCAATTCCCTTCGTCAATGTTAATATGGGCAAAAAACACAACTTTGTTAAAATATGTATGATATACTACATTTGGTTTCCAGTTCTTCTTCCCAGTGGCCAACTCCGTCATTTCTATTTCGGGTTTCATGGTTAATTCAGGACTGACGAAATAAAACAAACTGTACACAGCAATGTAATTGAATTTTTGCTTAGCAATGGATCAAGAATTGGAACGAATGGATAAAGGATAGGATAAGAAGAAGCCGCGACTAGAAAGGTCTTTGTGGTTTTTTGAAATGGGGAAGATATTTATTGAGAAATGTATAGATTATCAAATAATTCAACTTTATTTTTAGCAGAACTGTTATGCAAAAATTAAAATCATCAGTGATTGAAAATCTCCCCTTACGTTTTAATATAGAAGTATATACACACATCATTGGATCATTGAAGTTAAATAAATATTTATTGCATCAAGAAGAAACATAAATGTATAGAGGATAAAAGCTCATGTTAGGTTTCATTGGATACGTCAGAGTTTTCGAACTTGCTGAACAAAGAACAAGATAATTAAATATAATTTTTTATACCAAGACAACATTGGTCCAAGTGAGGACACTGATAAAGATTGAGGTGAAGAAAATTTAACAGCTAGATGGAATAAACTTAGACGGAAAGCTGGTCTCTTATGATTTTTAGACCAAAATGTGGTCGGCGTTTTTGTAAATAAAGGTCAAATTGACCATGTTAGGGATCAGTCAGCGTACGATCCTCTGTTTAAATTGATTCTAAATATGTTATTGCATTTTAGCTGATTTTGACTCGTCCGTTACTCTATGACGATGATGTAGTACGTGTTTATAGCGATTTAAATTGATTCTCACTTGTTTTGGGTTCGACGTGCGGACTGGGGTATATTATCATGTACCTCGTATCAGCTATGGTGTTGGTAAGTCGTCTGTTGGGCTTCGATACGTCTGAATACGAAGGGGCGAGGAACTAAATGATGACCTTTCCACCTTTCCTGAATGTTGACACAATTTTAATACTGCTAACTCTTGATATAACTTTCCACAATATTTTACTCTAGTCTATCACCAACATTTGAGATCGAACAAACGTTCCTTATGCAATAAGTTTCGTGAGTTCGCCACCCTTCCTGTCTGTCAATATGGGCTTCTGTCCAAACGTACTCCTCATGTACAATAATACCCATTCAATACCACGATTGAAAACAAAAATATCAATAGTGAGAGTAGTTTCCAATAATGAAGTATCTAATAGGTTGCAATTAAAGAAAATGTTCTACACTAATTAGATAAAAGTGAATATTTATCACAATATTCTATTGAACAGTGGAATTTATTGCCTCAACTACTACTGCATTTCTGCTTTTTCAGCTCATAGTCATATATATATTTAGAGTCTATTGTTAACGTGTTTTTACTTTGGTTAAGTTATTTTTACTTTCCCTGCAATACATGGTAATGTATAGGAAAAGTATTGGAATCATGCCGAAAATCGCAACTCGAGTTTTCGACGGATCTACACGTTTCGAGATCTCTAGAATACGAAAAAACTATTTTTAGCGTGACGTCTGTGTGTGTGTGTGTATATGTGTGTCTATCTGTGTATCTGTCTGTCTGTGCAGATTTTGTATCCACTCTAACTCAAAAACTAATGGCCTGAATTTCACAAAATCTGGTAGGTAAGTCACTTGTGGGCGAATCTGGTGCTGATTAGTTTTGGGTATGATTCGTGATAAAAGAACCCGCGTTTTTTTGCGAAATGGCCCGCAAAAGATTGTATCCACTCCAGCTAGAAAACTAATGTACTGAATTTCTCAAAAATCGGTTAATAAGTCACTTGTGGGATTCCCTGGTTCTGATAAGATTTTGGTATGATTCGGAAAAAAAGAACCTGATTTTTTTTTGCGAAATGGCCCTCAAAAATCGTCAAAATCTAAAATAAATACATACGTATGCTCACATGTATCCATTAAATGCTTGTTTTATACGTAATTTTTAACGATAAAAAATAATAAGACCAACCCCATTACACTAGAACTACCCGTTCTCGAGATATTTTAGTTTTTTCGTATTTTCTCTACGCCACCTTTGAAAATAAGTCCACTTAATAAATGAGAATTAGAAGTGAATTATATTTAATTAAAATAATGAGAACGTGTATATAAGTCTGCAGGGAAAGTCATGTGTTACCCACATCAGATTTTTGGTTTTGCAAACTTTCCAAGAGAGTTGTATCAGAGAGCTAAGTATGTAGAAATTATCACATTTCCTAATAACTACAATAAAAGCAGTCAGCAATGTATTGGTGACTTTTCATGTTCTCATAAGGTAAATTGCCTTTACTCAAATTTTACTATACAAGGACTTACCTTTGATGCCTTCACTTAGGGTGCAGTACGGAAACTCCAGCTCTCGAGCACTGCACAATAACTTTCAAGACATATTATAATAACTCTGATTTAAATTGATCAATTCTTTAATTTTATATATATAAATATCTTGATTAATTCATAAAGATTACTCATAAAATCATTAAGTGACACATATATCTATTACAAACTATTACTATTACATAGAAACATATACAATTATTTTTTTAAACGTAATAGTTCTTTAATCCGCTTTGAGTCCTTACTCAATAATCTATACTGCTCAATAATCTATACTGCTCAATAGTACTGCTCAATAATCTATATATATTACGTACCCTACGTGATTAATATTAACAGGTGAAATTTGCATTTCGGTCTGATCGCTCGATTGCCGGGTTATGGGATCGAATCCCGCCAGCTGGCATGGATGTTGTGATGTCGAGGTTTAGTCAGTCTTCTGTCCTTGGGGAGCCTCAATAAAGTGAGGCTGCATATTACCCTTCGCCATGGGATCAGGGGTCTATTGGACGTGGTGTAAGGCTTTCCTTCACCACGGGGATTAGAAACAACAACATATATTTGTTTACTAACTACTTTTATATTAATAATACGTACCAGATGTCTCTATGTTTATTTTAACTTGCAATTTTATTTATTTATTTATTTATGATTTTGCTTGGATGCTCTATCGTATTTTTATTATCTAATGAATTAATTCATGCTTTTAATTTTTATGCACTTGCTTTTACCATATTCCATCCACTTAAATTTTGTACTTTATTAATTGCCCGTACGTATTTTTTCAATACCAGCACAAGAAAAATCATAGTGGAGAACTCCATCTCTTGCATCCTCAAATATTGCAAGCTCTCACTCGCAGCAACTCCTACTTCTGAATTCATCATTCACCAGTTGCTGTACAAGTAAGACACATTTATTTATCGTTCTTTATGTTATTTGAAACATTACCTATATTTTTATTTCTTTATAATATTTACAAAATTTTATATACATTTTTTCCCTACTTTAATAACTGCTGACCTGAATTATAATTTGCGCTTTCTCAAATTATATTTCACAGGACTCGCATTTTTTAGTTTTTCCTTGCAATTATTGTAATTTTTATTTTCATAAATTTGCTTTTTCGACATATTAGCTGTTCGCCGTAAATTAGCATTCTGCAAATACTTTTTACGCGGTTCTGTTTTATATAACTTATTTACATGAACTGCGATCTATTTTTGTATTGGGTCATAAACAGGCGTGATAGCAAAACTATCATTTCGTATCACCTTTACAATACGATAAGGTGCTTAAGATTTTTTTTGTTAAAATATTGTGGGTCTTAAAGATTTAAAATGCACAATTTTCCCCTTCATTAACTTTTTTTCTCTTACTCTTTTAATTATTTCCTCTTGCCGTATTTGCGCCTGTACTTGTTTCTGTTTTGTGTATTTATTAATCTTATCCGATAAAGTAAATGCTTCACTGACTTCGACATCGTAATCCCTTTGAATAAAAAATTCTACTTTGTTATCTTTTTGACCATCAAATGATGGCAACATTTGCATGATTGGCAAAGAGGAATTTTGATATGCTTGATTGGTCGCTGGTTCTTCTCGTATCGTGTTGCTGCTTGTCATAGCAGAAGTATTTTTCATGGTGTCATTTATATGGACATCCATGATATTGTCACTCGGATAATCTTGCCTCGTACTTTTGTTTGTCTGCTTAGTCTTTTTCGGCGCCATGATTTAGATACACTATTATACACTTACTACACTATATACTAAATATTCATGCTACTACATGCATATATACACAATAATACAATACACATATTTTAAATTATTACTTTCATGCACATATCTATCCTTTTTAGTGAATGCATATTTTTAATTCATTATTTAATTCCATTTTGTCTTTTAATTATTAAAATTATTTTTTTAATATCATAATTCTCTCAGTACTCGCCCACATACGATACCAATGAAAGTGGTCGGGATCATGTCATAAGGTAAATTGTCCTTACTCAAATTTACCTTTAATGTGCCTTCACTTAGGGTGGAGCATGAAAACTCCGGCTCTCGAGCACTGCAGAATAACATGCATGA
Organism: Amaurobius ferox; assembly: GCA_951213105.1. NCBI lineage: Eukaryota > Metazoa > Arthropoda > Arachnida > Araneae > Amaurobiidae > Amaurobius > Amaurobius ferox. The sequence continues at coordinate 27,226,025 of OX578145.1, forward strand.
CATATAATAATAAATCTGATTTAAATTGATCAATTTTTTAATTTTTATATCAATATCTTAATTAATTCATAAAGTTTGCTCATAAAATCTAAGTGACACATATATCTATAGCAATATAGCAAACTATTACTATTACATAGAAACATATAAAGTTTTTCTTTTGAAACGCAATAGTTCTTTTAGAAGATTTCAGTTCTTACTCAAGTCCTGCTCAATAATCGATATATGTTACGTGCCCTACGTGATCACTATTAACAGGTGAAATTTGCATAATTAACTCATTTTGCACAGTGACATTTAGCCCAGAAAACAATATGCAGGATGTCTGCGTATACTTGATACGTCACTTGTATTCACTATGCACATACTGCGGTCATTCATCATATTGAGGATACACGTTTTCTTTTGTACGATACGCAGTAGCTTTTTGTTACTCCTAAATTTACGTGCTCCTAGGATGCGGTCGAAAATTCGATCTGCCGACACTTCTCGAAATCTCTGAAACCACTTTTTTTCCCCTGTGGTGTCACACCATCTTCTCTGATTTGTTGCTGGTGATGGAGGGGATGCACTCTGTTTAACTATGTGTGAGTATCAATTGGTTCTCGTGGATGCATTTAAAGTGCTTATTAACTTGATTGGCAACTGTATTCGAAATGTCAACATGTCATGCGACACATGTCACTGAAAATTATTCAAAGTAATAATTGTAATTTACTGCTAAAACATATTTTACTTTTAAACATTGCTTTACAATTTTAAAGTTAGTGATAAACTAAATGTGTTTAATAAATTTTCTTTCAACGCACGATAATGCTATTAAACTTATTTTCACCGTCATTCCTGATATGACGCCAAATTGATCATGAGTGAGAACAGTAAAGCACGGGTAGAGTTCCTAATTTTCTGTTCCGGAAACTGGTGAAAAAGGCAATGCTAAAAATATCAATGTAAATGTATATTTCAAGTGATTCTATATATTAATAAAAATAGGTCACTGTGCGATATAATGGCTATTTCCATTGTGAGTTTGCAAATCTGCATCTTTTAGAATTTATGGAAGAGATCCTTAGTAAGTTTGTAAATATATGTCATTGTTAATGTGTTTTGAATAAGTGTTTAAATTATTAAATACAACTGTTTGCCTTTGCCAGCAAAAATCGTTAGCACCAATTAATTAAAAACCGTTAATTAATATATTGAACAATTTAGAATTTTTATATTTCCGGCAAATTAAAAATGTTTCAATTTAAACTAAAAAATAAACATAAAATATCTTCATCCTCTAGCAATCATTTTTACATCAGTTTATATAGGAAGACTGAAACATTAGAAAACAACGACTTTTATACACGCAATCTCTGTATTATATATGCATTTTTACATAAAGTTATTTAAAGTTAGGACTCATTTAAATAAATTGGAATTTGTGTGAAATATTTAATTTAAATAATTCTTCATTTATGTAATCATTTAATATGATTGTCTGGATGATGTGCTAAATATTCTATGGCACGCAAGATTGAAATTTAAATATTTCACGTTCATTTTTTGATTTTAAAATATGCTACAATTACGCCTGTCAAAGATGGTAAATCCAACGCCCGTAGATAAGAACTTTATTTAATGTAAAGACTAGGAAATGTATTCGGCATTATAAGGGCCATAAATATGCTCCCGTTAATTAATTATACAGATACTTTATGCGTTTTAAACTTCTTATAAGCTTTAAATAAACGCGTTATATAATTAGTTACAAAGGTCTGGTTCACCGATAATTGGCTGAACAACCCAAAAGGATCTTATATGCTTTATGTTTTTAATTTGGAGAGTTGGAAAACTGATATTCAAGAAATTGACTGATTGCTTAATGTGAACACTAATAAATGAAAAAACTTATGTTGCAAGCAGGAGGATATCAGTTCCTCTGCCACATATGTGATTTTAATAAAATATTTTGCATTCTATTGAATTAATTCGGTTGAAATCTAATTTGCAGAGCACACGCATAATAGTGAAATAATTATATGTTCTGAAAATTGAAAATTCAACTTTTGAACTCACGAATTTTACAGGATTTCAAACTATATTGCGGTCAATGTCTAGAAATTTGAGAAATCTGAGAATATCTGAGATATCTTTCGCAGACCACATGCATCTAGAATGAGAGAATGACATATCATCTGCACCTTCGTTGCAAAAATTAATGTTACGAAATAGCAGGAACTTGAAAAAATCCACGGCATCTGTCGTACTGGGAGTTTAGCTATCTCTGCACCTAATATTCACGCTATCAGAAGTTCCGATTTTCACACACACGTACACACATACATAGACAAATCAATTGTTTTATTATGTTAGATGGATACCGCTTAGTTTCGAAAATATTTGCCTTAAACATTTATTGAGTTCAATTCTGCCCCGTCATTAATATGGGTCTGCTATTTATAGATAATAGTAATGCTTCTGGATGGTCTATGAAAAATTTTGGAACACACTGATCATTTTCCTCCTACTCAGGGAGAGAATCAAAAACCCGAATCCCTTAGGTTCTGCCTCGTTGTCGATTAAATACATATTTAAAGGTTCGATGTCTTGAATCACCCTGGGGTATCTGATAGAATTTTCAGAATGGACGCCGTTTATTTATGTTTGCGTTCCAATTGGTTTCCTCTGCTACATTTACATTGCTCTTTAGCTTGTTTGGCATCCGTAATTGAAATTACAAAATGACGTCACGCCTTACGACAACATGCGTACAAAGCTTCATCTTTCTGTGTCACTGGGAGGCTACTAAATAGTCTGGAAATACCTTTGGAAAACCTACTTTCTTCACATTCCTGTGGGAGGGATCAAACATTCGCATCTCTTTGGTTCTGTCCCGTAATCGGTATTGTATATATGCAAATATCTAGTCTTCTAGTTTACCTGCAGCGTTTAGAGGGTTTAGAAAGGCAGAAACACGTAAGATTGCTCATTTTGTAAAATATCGCTCTGATTAATGTTTTTACTTTTTTTACCCTCTTTAGAATATACAAAGTCTGAGATTCACTTCAAATACCGAAGGAAATATATTCGTGTGTATTTGATGACATTTGGCAGGATGACGTCAGATGCAGTGGACGGCTCCTGACAGAATGACTTTAAATGTAGTGAATGGCAACTGACAGAATAACTATAACTTTAGATGCAATGGAAATCAAAGAATGTAAATGTATTTATATTCAATGTTACAGGGGCAATGCAATTTATCGCAGCAGCCGATTTCAATTCACGGAAGTTACAACGATTTGAATGCTATCTTGTATGAGAAAGCATATTAATATGTCAGCTCATCTGCGTGTAGTCTACGTAGAACCCACTTCAAGAAAAGAAGATTATGTTAACTTTTTACTAATTCAATTATTAACCGTCGTCTAGTCAATCAGTAGCATGGTGTTAAAAGGAAAGTGTTAAAATGGCATTCGAGTTAAATTACTAGTTGAAGACACATTTCTAATTATTCTAAAACAAAATTTTGTCTCTGGAATAAATTTATAGATCTAGATCAGTGAAAAGTTAACACAAATATATCAAAAAGTTATGTGAAATTGATGTAAAACAAAAATAATTGAAACGAAGCCTGTATAAAAATAATATGTCCAGTGAAAAACTGTGTTTGGACTATAGTACACCATATCCGCATGAACATTGAATTTTCCAATGATTATTAAGAAATAAGGAAATATTAATTATTTGTAATCATTAATTGTTGTTTTGAATCAAATTCAATCACACTGCTTCAAAGTATTGTAGAAGTATATAATTGTTTCTGCAAAAATAAGAAATAATAATTTTCAATATTTTTCTTTGATCTGTAAATATGTTTTTCAAAGTAAAGTTTTATTATTTAAACTCTTACTATTCATCTATGACGAGATATTTTCTGAACAAGTTAATTAACTTTCATACAAATCCGAAAACAAAAGAATACTATATCAAATTTCCCATGTAGTGATTTTTAAAGCATATTTTATCTTTCTACACAATTTAAGTAATTTATTTTGTTTACTTTGCAATAATTTGATAAGAGATCTTCATGTATTAGACTATTGTATATTTTATTTTAAGAAAGACGGGAAACAAAATACAAAATAGATTTTTTTTATTTCACCATTCAAAAATATTTGTGCTAATGGAAAATATTGTTTTATCTTATGGAAGCATTATTATTCGTCGAAACTGAAATAGAGCGATTGTGAAATAAGTTGAATACAGAAATAAACAAATGTTAATCAATACGTCTGTCTTTTTTGACCCAGACAGTTCGACCGAATGTGTAAGGTATCTGTTAATGCGGTTATCATATTTTCTTTCGATCCAGGCCATCTGATGTATCCGCAGAAGTATGGTATCTGTTTAGGCGGTTGGGACAGTACCACTTAATTTAGACTGGAACCTAGTGGTGGCGATGTCAACAGAGACCATACCATACTTCCCCTACCACCAACCTCACGGAATGATTTTCAGACCCACATATTTAACAAGCCCAAACTATTCTTTAACGCGGTGACATGGAATCGAGCTCGGGTCCACGGGCTGCCTTTTCCGTGCCTTCATGGGCTATCCCTCCCCTAATGTGTCTGTCTGTCTTTCGTTTATTGTCTTTCGACCCAGACCATCCGACCGACACGAAAGTGTAGGGTATCTATTTGAACGGCCGGGACACTGCTACCGATCTTAGAATGGAATCCAATGAGGATGACATCCACAAAGACGTCCCCTCCTTCCCCTACCATATTTAAATAATACCAAATATAACTTTGACTTCAGAAAGGTGCATATTGTTATCTTGATATCTGTATTTTAGTGATAAGTTGAGTTTTAACCTCTAAATTACATTATCAGAAAGCCTAAGTAATAAAAAAATTTACCGTATTTTATGAGTCACGTGCAAAATACTTTTGTTTGTGACAAGAATGCCGATATGTTTTTGGCAAATTTGCTCATAAACATTTGTACCAGAGAATCGATGTCAACCCTCGAAGACGACAAGGATTTTAAATGAAAAGTCAGCAAATCTGGCGAGGTTTGATATTACAGGTAACGGTATCTATATATCGGTTTCGCGTTTATTATGAGCTCGACAACATGGAATCGCCGATATTTGCAATAACAGCAAAAAAACTTACCATGCGGCGCAACTTTATGAACTTCTATGTGGAAGAACTCAGGAACTCAGCTCCGACACGTGGACGGCTTCAAAATTCTTCAGAATTGAGATATGACTAAATGAGGATGCATCAGTCAAGTTCAAAGTTTCATCCAGACACTTTACTCAGCTTAGTACAAAGCCTTGAACATGGCTTTGGCAGTCTTGTATAATTCGAACTCACTTTGAAATATTTGAAGCGAGCTACTTGGTGGGACTGAATTTGTCAGGCTCAACATACGTTAGTGTGTGGAACGTAAAATTATATTTTTTTAAATTATATAACAGCAATTTTAAAAAATCTTCTAAATTATATTATAAACAATATGCTGTGAAGTTATAACAAAAAACGTTTAATTTTGTAGATACTTCCGTTAACATATTTAATATAATTTACAATCTTTAAAATAATATTATCGAAATATAAAATCTTTTGTACACTCTGGATAGTATGAAGATGTATATAGTCTAACTACTTTCGTAAAAATATAAGTCTTTATATTTCGTTTTCATATTTTCACAGTTCCGAAATGAAGTGAAGAACATTGAACCTCTAAAACTTGGAAAGGACTCAAAATTCAGAGGCGGCGATGCATAATGTAAAGATAAAGTATTTGATCCCCAGCCAGAAATATTTAAAAATATAAAATACAAGTAACTTTCTGTAAAGAAAATTCTATTCTATAATTCTCTGCAGAATTTTGCAAAATATTTGCGTGATCTCTTATGTTTTATATGAAATTTGAAAAACAAAGTCCTATTTACGAGATACAAATTTCAAAAATTGTAAAATAAAAGTTGGAAATTTTTTTCTGAAACTTATTTAATGCGGAATTGTTTATGTATTATGAAATATAGAAATATGTATAACTTTGATTTTTGAATGTATTATATATGTTACAGGCAGAGTATGGAAACTCAGTCAGGCACTGTATAGAATTGCCTATCCATTTTATACAATGCCTGATTTTTTTTATTCAAAGTATGAAATGTCAATTTTATTTTAATATCTTGCATACTTTCCCTAGGCACTGTATAGAATACATAGACATTATATATGACAAATACTATTTCAGCAATGTGTGAAAAAGTCTGTTATTGAAAATATGCATGTGGAAATGTAACTACGAAATGTAATATACGGGAATTTTCTACAGAAAGTCAAATGATCAGTGATGAATTACTTTTTGCTACAAGATAGACTGGAAATACATTTCCTCCGGCACCTTCTATATAAAATGAAAGAGACGGAATTTTTCCATAGAAAGAGAAAAACACCAGCTTTGAACTGATTGTTGCTACAAGGTACAAACGCACTTATATATTATATAAGTGCGTATACCGGCAGTTGGTTTTGCAAGAAAACCTCATGAATCCCTGGTCGCCACTCATAGACTGAGCAGAAGCGACTGATCCGAGAGCTATTTCGCTGTCAGAAATGTATCTAACTCTTAGACATAACATGAAGTAAACTTTGGAACATAAATTAAATTGTGATCTGGCATAAAGTTGGTTTAAAATTTCTGCAGCTGTTCCAAGTCAGTAAAACACCATCGGCTGTCACAGTTAATAATAACAACCAACATATTGTGCGAGTCACCCCGTTCCTTGTGGACGTCTGGGATAGGAACTCGCACAGTGGCCCCGAAGGCTAGTTGCAGATTGATGGTTAACTCGAAATGACATGCTATCATGTATCTTATTCTAAACAGTATTTTATATTTTGCGGATTTGCCTTTTGACATTCTATAGAATATCTAGCATATGTGCAAAAATCTAAATGTTTCATATTTGACGTCCAACTTTCGGAATTGCATAGAATGCCTAGGCATTCAGTACAATTCCTAATTTCACAATTTGCTGGTATTATATAATCTGGCATGTACAATACATTACTTTTACTATAGATTAACGAATTGGAGCTTTTTATATATTTCTGGATCTCTCTCAGGATCAATATTGATGTGTTTTTGAATAAAGTTAATATAATAATGAAAGTAATTCGCTTACTTATAATATCAATATCCTAAAGAAACATTTAAATTTCGAAAACAATTTTGACCATTTATTTATGTTTAATAATCCTTAGTAAACTCACATATATCTCTTAATAATTAAGATATTTAATTATAAAAGATCTTCAACTTTACCACATATATACTAACTAATCAACCGAGAAACATATAGAGGTATAGTTAATTTAATAGAGCGGATTTTATAAATTTGAAAGATGCTTTTAACAAGTTAAAATTATCTTATGAAAGCGTTTCTAGGTGTATCAACTATTGAATCAAGTTGAGCCCCACACTACAACTTACTAATAAGTAAGAAACTTATATTCGGAAAGATAATTAAAATATATATTTTTTCAAAAAACCTTCTTAGAACAAATTTTCAATTATTAGTATTGTTATATTAATATAAAAAATACACGTTGCAAATTATACTAGCTTAGAATGTGTAATTAATTGTTTGTATGCCATATGCAATATTGTTTTTGAACTTGTTGAGAATATTTTGTGCATCTTGAGTCGCACATTTTCTGAAGTAGATAATTCCCTTTCTATTTTATCGTATTTCTTTTATAAAGCAATTTAAGAAGAGATTACTTGTATTTAGTAAACCTCTCCTGAAGAACATAATTCAACACATCTGGACATTTCAATTGTCTCGAACACAAGGATGACATTTAGTAAGATATCTGATAGACCTCTTGAGACACCTCTAAAAAAATATATTTCTGTTTCACACTACAATGTGATGCAATGGTAATTACAATTATTCTTTAATATGGGATTCTAAATAATGATTATATTCAGAGTTATGAACTGTTTGCATTGTTCACTGCAACAATTTCATACTTTGTTACTTGTCTATCCATTGATCATTCCTGGGTATTTAGGATCTATTTCTGTCAAGCCTCTCAAACATAATCTTTTAAGATAAAATTGACGTTGTTCCAGATCGAAAATCCTCAACTTTTGCCTTTCGAGAAGTATTAGTAGTATGGGAATTTTTGGTAGGATAATTAACACAGTATTAATTTCATGAACATAAAAAAATATTTCAAGAAAAATTATAACGTGATTTTGTTTGCATGAAATATTTTTTTTATTTATATTTATGTAATTCTAACTAATCTAAAATAAAATTAACTTCAATTACAATAATATTTCTAGTTTCAAATAGCGTTTATTGGAAATACCTAAAAATTACTCAAATAAATATTTGTAATAAATTATAAATTTTTAAACATTTACCAAATGCATACAGATTATTCCAGACAATTCAAATGGAGATAGCATATTAATATTTTGAGTGTCTGTTTGAAAATTCATAACAGATAAGATATTTAAGATAGCTATTATATAAAACCTCAAAAATTGCATACATGTATATCATTCAGCTTGATGACAAGTAGGTAAAGAGATCATAATTTGAAATTATCAGGAAACGGGAATTTTTTTTTCAAAGTATATGGGGAGGAGGCGTATAATTGTACAATATTGTGATAATTACAGATTTACTTTTTCTAAAGCTATAAATCCATGCAAAATTAGCTAATGCTTCTGATGAAACATGTCATTTAAAATAAGTTTTCATATGCATAAAATTTTGACATTAAACCAATTCAATATTTTCAATCGCATCTTTAAGATGAGCCGCAACACAACTAGTGCGAACAGTATGGTGCTCGTACGAAACATATTACTTATTTCAGTTCTAAATAAATAAAAAAATTAATTAAAATAAAAAAACTGCTGGTCTAAGCTGTGTACTTAAATTCTGCCCTATAGGACATACTAAGTGCGTAAAAATGCATCAAAAATGCCGAAACAGACAAATTCCCACATATCGGCCATGACGAGTTAAAACATTTTAAAAGGGAAGTTCCAATGCTTTTCGTTGGAAATAAATCTTTATATACATACGCACTAATGTAGTAAAGCCTTATGCTTCCAGCTATGAAATTTAATTATTGCATCTAACCGATAAGGATCAAAGTTATGACGGTCAAAAGAAAATCCCTTTTAGGAATATTAAATGCATAATATAAGAATATTTATATATGCAACAGAAGATAATTTGGTTATGATATAGGTTACCTGTGTATTAATCTCGATATAAATTTCCCTACAAAAGAAATCTAATAATCAATGTGTAAAGGAATAACTTTATTTTACTATTATTTTAACTGGTTTACTGTCTTAAAACTTCATAAACATGCGCTCAAATCTATTTAAAGAACGGAGAAAAAGACTTAGCGTCATATATCGTTGTTCAATGCGATTTTTAAAGCATGAAGTAACAATAATGCCTTAAATTTTGATTATACACTGTGTTTGAACTATGGTATAATTGTAGTTTGCTAGAAATTATTCATTTAAGCTAAATAAAGTTCTACAATGTTTATATTATTATACAACTCTAAACACACACACACACACGCATATATATATATATATATATATATATATATATATATATATATATATATATATATATATATATATATATATATATATATATATATATATATATATATATATATATATATATATATAACCATTGCGTTGTTCTAAAAAATAGCATAGTTATAGTTTGCTGGGTGGCGATGTTTCTGGGTTGGATGATTTGCTGGGTGGCGATGAGTTTCGATTCTTACTATTGTTATATTGGTTTAATTTATAATATTTTTAGTATTCGGTCTCACCGAAGGCACTCTCAAAGTGTTAGGTAACTATCATTTTCAAGGGTGTGATTTGTTGGCTCTCCAAGTCACCAAATGAAATTTATGATATATACTGCAAATTTGACTTAATTCTAGATTAGCATTTATTTTATATATTACATTTGAGGAAAATCCTTTAAATACCTTATCATAAAAGAAAAAAAATTGGAATAACTTTTGTATAAAAAATAATTTTTGGGAATACTCATATTTTACCACATCATAAATTTATTTTCGATAAGTTTTAATAATTTAGTTTTATCAGCAGGTTCTGATTGCTCTTATATCAATTTGCTTAACATTATAAATGCATTAATGTTTCTGCCACTTAAAGCTTTCCTATGTAGAATTTCATATTGTTATATAATTTGGATATAAGCCAGAACCTAACATCTTTACTGTATAATAGAAAGATAAACTGCTTGAACTTCGGCCAGAAACATTTAGAAAAAATATAACTTTACGTGTGATTCTCTTTTAAACTTATATAAAATGCTTTCAGGATAGGGAAAAACGAATGTTTGATATTTCCCCATCATAACTTTGTATTCAAAAATGAGATTTTCTCCTAAACTCTGATTCCGCTATATACATTAAAATTAATACTTTCATTCAGAAAATGAAAATTATTTCTTAACTAGTGGGACTAATTCCCGTGAAAAATAACGGGAAAATAAATATTCACCGAAAGTTAATAAATATAAAATATCTTAAATTTGTGTGTAAAAGATCGTAAGTCGTGTGTTTCCCTTATCTTTCAGTTTAGTTGATTATCGCCCTTTGTTTGTTTCAACGGTATATTATTCTTAAATATTGTTATCAAGTACTTATTATTATTACATTATCATTTATATATATTTTATACTTATATCTCAACAGCTTATACCATTTAAAACATTTATTCTTTCGGTTTGAAAGTAGCTTTTCACATGTGTTTATAATTTCCATTGCACCCTCCCCCCTTTATAGGAACCCCCAATTCTTACATATTTTGCCCCGTTTACTCTTTAATACAGCTATCTTATTTTATTGAAAAATATTTTTTAATACATTTTAATACACTCATGTCCAAAAGTTAAGCAACATTCGTAAAATGCGAAACATTCGTTGTTAATATTTAAACAATGGTTCACAATCAGTTGTGGAGAATCGTAGAACGAAGGTCATTGTGCATATGCAAAACAGTCCAGTCGACGTCGACAAGTTCAAAGAATCGGAGTACGTCGGGAGGAGTATAAAATGCCCTCGAGCGGCATGGCCAGGTGAGGCAGAATTTCGCAATCGCAGTGGTACGGAACGTTGTTAACAATCGAAAATGACGAAATATGTCACAAAGATGCCAACTGGACATGTTTTTGAAGGGACGAATTATTGGAATGCTGGAATCCGGTCGATCACAAACCGAAGCTTCTCGAATTCTGAATGTGTCTCAGTGTGTGATCTGCAGACTGTGGCAGAGGTTCCAAACTACTGGAGGTATTACCCTACGACCAGTACCAGATCGTTCAAGGGTGACAACCTCTCGACAAGACCGAAATTTGGTGATAACTGCTCGACGAAAGAGGGGCTTTTCTGCCAGACAACTGGGTTCAGCTCTGACAGCCGTCACAGGAGTCACTGTGTCGAGACAAACTGTTTACAGGAGACTCAGACACGTTGGTCTGTATGTCAGACGACCAGCAGTTTTCATCCCCCTGACGTCTGCACAGAAACGCGCGCGTGTACAGTTGAGTTCGTAACATCGTCAGTGGAGTGGACAACAGTGGGGCAGTGGCATGTTCAGTGACGAGTCCAGGTTTAGCTTGCCAACTGATTCTCGTAGTAACACGATCTGGAGAGGACGTGGAAAGCATTTTCACCCGGGAACATCACGGAAAGACCTCGTTATCCGTTTTGGGAAGTCATGGTCTGTGCAGGCATTATAATGGACGGCCGCACAGACCACTACAATTTTGACACTGGGTCGGTAACCAGACAAAGGTACACAGACGTTACATAAACAGCAACTATTCTTAACTTTTGGACATGAGTGTATGTTTTTGATCCGTGTCTTCTCTATCAATATCTTTATTGCCAGAGTACCCATATTTTATAGTTAACTAACAGGCAACACCCTTTTACGTTTCATAAAAAGGTACTAGGAAACAGTAGTGTGGACCTATCCTAGTGTGGACCTCTTACCTCTAGGTTTAAGGGGTTAGTTCCGCACCACTGGAAGTCGTCCACAGACGACCCAGCTGAGTCCTCGGAGGAAGACATGTGCTTAAGCCAGTCTGTCCAACCAGAATCGACTCAACGCCAAAGATTAATTGAATGACTCAAGTACCACACACACCACACTCCTACGGGATAGCAGAGGAAGCTGAAGCCCAGAGCCACATGGCTCCAGAAAAACTCGGGAATCATCAGGGGAGCTTCCCCAAGCTGCAAAACGCCCCGTCTCCAAATGGAGTACAGGGGCAACCATGTAGAACGGGAAACGATGAATGTCGAATGCAGTGACTGCCTAATGTGTCCTAAATAGCTAAGTTGAATGGCATCAAAATTTTGATAATTTTTCAGAGGATTTCGACTTTCTACTCCTCGGAAGTTATGAAGAGGCAGCATACAACTTAAAGGGGCGTTAACCTAAGAAACTAACTAGAAACTAAAACTAAGAAGTGCCGGGAAATAAAAAAGCAAGGGAAGCCCCGAGAGGACCAAAACCGGGGAAATCAGCTTGACAGCTGAGACGTGCTAAAGCCGAGGAGGGGGAGAGAATCCAAGGACGGGGCCCACTCACTGGCCAGGGCCAAAAAGAGATACAGCAACCCTAGAAAGCACTAGTTAATGTTTCTATGTCTTTTATATTGCATATATCTATGCTTTGGTTAAAACTTTATTTTACCATCCATGCTAGTTATGGGGTAGCTCGCTGTGGAACGTTTCGCATAAAGGACTCGATGTATTCATGGTGATGAAGTCTTCTAAAGCTTCTAAAGATTATTTAATGAGAAACAATTTGATAACCTGCTGCAGATAACATTTACGCAAATTACCTCGTTAGTAACGTACAATTGCGCCGGACAGTTAACGTCCCGTAACGACAGTTGTAATGGCGGTGTTACATGCGAGAAGCTATGAATGTTTCCTGCGGTGTAGTTTGACATTTTCGTGTAGATGTTGCCATACCCGTGATAATGTGTCTTGGTCCATGCCAACAGTTTCAGATACATCTGTGCCAGTCCTTTCTCCAACATATTGAACGTAAATTCATCCATTTGCTGTCTTTGTAACATGTCAATAGAAATGCAACAATCGACCACGAGAAACAAACAGCAATGGAAATAACAAGTGTCTTATTTCGCATATCATCGTTCCCTTTGTCCAATCGTCTGAAAACGACAATCTGGATTGTGCTACTAGAAAAATATAATTACTCTGAATGTGCATATGACTTTTCTACACGTTCAGTTTCAGCGTATTCTCGCTACAAATGTATGAAACACTTTTTTATTCAAGTATGCATTACTTTTGGACATCAGTGCATAAGGAAATATAGGTATTAATATATGGAAATATATCTCATTAGTTAAAATTTTGAAAAAAATATCTGATTTTATAATCGTAAAATAAACCTGCAAGAGGCATTCTTAAAAATTTGAAGAACAATTTCATTGCAAACAACAGAATCCATGAAACGGTTTCGAGGTTATTATAGACTCGTCAGCATGGAATATTCGATATCTGCAATAGCAGCAAGAAACTTGCTAAACCACAAAATTTATGAATTTCAATCAGAATTAACAATTTCAGTCATCCTACGTAGCTTTCATATAATGTATATTTTTATAAATTTTATGTACAAATTGTTAGATTAAAACATATTTCTTGATTTTATTTAATTTAAAATATACGGAAATATGTCTAATTCATTAATCGCAGAAATATATTTTTAAATTGATAATATAGGAAAATGATCATATTTGCCAGTCTTTTCAATATTTCAATAGTTATACTTACCTAAAACTTCCAGATAACATATGGAGAGAAAGAGTAAAATGGTTGTAGATGCGATCAATGAATTTTTAACACCTGGCGCCTAGGTAATCTTTTAGTCATTTGGTTTCATTGTTCGGTAGTTAGACAAAGATAGAACGTCCTTGAATGTATTCAAAACACATTTAACTTTACGAAAGTATTTGAAAACGAAAAGATATCCTTACTATCAAAATCCCATCTTAAATATCACTACAAACCTTTGCCGAGACTTTTTAAAATAAATATAATTAAACAGTATTTGATTATATACATATTCTTTACTTGTAAATGCATTTAAATGCTAATCTATGCAAAAATTGTCTAACATGCATTTGTTTATCTGGAATCCCTAGAAGTTCTCTAGCAATCTGGAATGTTGACTTTTGCACACTTAAACTATAACAAAAACTGTAAACTATGACAATACCTGTAAACTATGACAAAAATGTGTAGTTTGTACTAGCACCTCGTAAAATGTATCCCCATCTTTTTTTAATCACCGGGTATATATTAATTTATCTTTCTTTGTTTTGTTCCATATCTTGGACTCTGAGCCTATTAAGGGCCGGTTTGACTTGCGTTCCGTCTTGTTGGATTTTATTTATTCTTATTCGGATTTCATCTTGTCCAATTGCCTCTTCGTGTCGGGATATTGCTATGTGTTTTGTGTTCGACGCCAATCTTGTGTACCAATTATCGTTTTGGATTGGGTGGACTGCTCTTTTTTTTTTTTGTTCCATTTCGTCCTCTGGGCTTCAATTTTATTGGTTCTCTTGCACTGATGAATGGGTTCCAGCATATCCTCGAAACAGCTGTATACTACAATATTATTTTATTTGCTCTGAAATATGATAGATTTTCATTAAAATAAAATGTATTAAAAATGTCGGAATTTAATTTTAATAATGTTAGTCCATGTGTTTTTTCGGCTAAAATATTCTTTGAACATATTTTTATAAATATGTATTTAACTAAAAATTGCAAAACATGTTTGTTGCTTTGTATCTTTATGAAATCATACAGCTACATAAAATGAATGAATTAAACACTTAGCTTGTTGCTTTCAGTCCTTTTCTTCTAATGTTTTTTGTGCCAAGTATATATTTAAACGCAGAAAAAATAAAAATGAAATGTCTAAAATTACTTGTAGAAAAAATTACAACTTCACAAAAAGTAACCATTAATCTAAACACCATTAACATTATCTTCCCTTTCTATTGTTGTTTAATCCCAGTCGAACTGTTTAATGACTGTTTAATGACTGTTTAATCCTATGACTGTTTAATCCCAGTCGAAATGTCATTATATAATAATGACCACAATGTTTTCTTTAATAAACTTCTCTTGAACAGATGTACAAGCCCTCTTAAGGGGTTTGGTACTCGAACCTAACACCGTATGTTAATAAAGTTAAAATTACTCATTTTAAGCAACATTTAAATAATTTCTATTAAATATAAATCTCCAAATGCTTTTACTGTATATTGCTTGAACAATTTTTACTTTCCCTGCAATACATGGTAATGTATAGGGAAAGTATTGGAATCATATCGAAAATCGCAACTCGAGTTTTCGACGGATCTACACGTTTCGAGACCTCTAGAATACAAAAAACCTATTTCTAGCGTGACGTGTGTGTGTGTGTCTGTCTGTGTGTATGTCTGCCTGTGTGTCTGTGTGTCTGTCTGTGTGTCTGTCTGTCTGTCTGTGCAGATATTGTATCCACTCTAACTAAAAAAGTAATTGACCGAATTTCATAAAATTTGGTAGGTAAGTCACTTGTGGGCAAATCTGGAGCTGATTAATTTTGGGTACGATTCGAGATAAAAGAACCCGCCTTTTTTTTTGCGAAATGGCCCGCAAAAGTTTGTATCCACCCTAGATGAAAAACTAATGGACCGAATTCCACAAAATTCGGTAGGTAAGTCACTTGTGGGACACTATGGTGCTGATTAGATTCTGGTATGATTTGAAAATAATCTAAAATAAAATCTCCCATAATCTAAAATAAAAAAACTACGTATGTTCAAATATATCCATAAAATGCTTGTTTAATACGTAATTTTTAACGAAGAAAAGAATAAGACCAACTCCATTACACTAGGACTGGCCGTTCTCGAGATATTTTAGTTTTCTCGTATTTTCTCCACGCCACCTCTGAAAAGAAGTCCAGTTATCAAATGAGAACGAATATTCAATTAAAAGTGAATTAAATGTAATGAAAATAAAGAGAACGTGAATATAAGTCAGCAGGAAGGTCATGTGCTGCCCACATCAGATTTTTACTTTCCCTGCAATACATGGTAATGCATAGGGTAAGTATTGGAATCATACCGAAAATCGCAACTCGACTTTTCGACTGTTCTACACGATTCGAGACCTCTAGAATACGAAAAAACTATTTTTAGCGTGACGTCTGTGTGTGCGTCTGTGTGTCTGTCTGTCTGTCAGTGTGTCTGTCTGTCTATCTGTGTGTCTGTCTGTCTGTGCAGATTTTGTATCCACTCTAACTAAAAGAGTAATTGACCGAATTTTCATAAAATTTGGTAGGTAAGTCACTTGTGGGTGAATCTGGTGCTGATTAGTGTTGGGTACGATTCGTAATAAAGGAACCTGCCTTTTTTTGGCGAAATGACCCGCAAAGGCTTTTATCCACTCTAGCTAAAAATCTCATGGTCCGAATTTCACAAAATTTGGTAGATAAATCGCTTATGGGTCACCCTGGTGCTGATTAGATTTTGGTATGATTCGGAAAAGAGCAACCTGCCTTTCTTTACGAAATGGCCTGCAAAAATTTCATGTAGCCACCCTAGCTAATATACTAATTGACCAAATTTCACAAAATTTGGTATATAAGTCGCTTATGGGTCACCCTGGTGCTGATTAGATTTTGGAATGATTAAAAAAAAATAACCTGCATTTTTTTGCAAAATGGCCCGCAAAATCGACAGAATCTAAAATAAAAAAACTACGTATGCTGAACTATATCCACTAAATGCTCGTTTTATACGTAATTTTTAACTAAGAAAAGAATAAGACCAACCCCATCACACTACGACAAGCCGTTCTCGAGATATGTCGTTTTTTCGTTTTTTCTCTACTCCACCTTTGAAAATGGGTCCAGTTACCAGATGAAAGCAAAAATTCAATTAATTGTGAATTAAATTTAATTAAAATAAAGATAATGTGTATATAAGTCTGCAGGGAAAGTCAGGTGCTCCCCACATCAGATTTTTGTTACTTTAACCACAAGTTTTATGCCTTTTACACGTTTTTTTTTTTCAAATATCAAACAGCAATTTTATGTTGTTAATTTTAAATATCTAATTACAAATTTTGTTTTAAGAACACAAAATTATGAAAAGATTGTGTTTTAGTAATTGACTTTAATTTAATTTTTACAAAAATCTCCAAGTCAAAATATTTCACAGTAAATGTTTTTGAAAATGCTCCTTTTATGGTAAAAACACTGTTTCGAGAAATACAATAGTTATTGAAACATTTACTTGTACTTAGTGCTTACTTGTATTTAAAAAGGTAATTAAAAATACTTTTAATGCAGATAGAATAATAATTTTAACGATATTTGAAGCAAAATGCTGTTATATTTTAAAATACAAAAATGGTTTTTCGGTCGAAATTTGTAAGTCCCCATAGTAACTTTCCCTACTTACATAGTATAATGATTAGAAAAAGTATTGAGGTTGGGTTCTGAAATTCAAATTCGATATTTCGACGAGAAAGCACATTTCAAGCATCTATGGACTCCAATCAAACGTTTTTGATGCGATCACCCTCTCTCTCTCATTGAGTGTGTGTGTAATCCTATGGGTGTGTATGTGAGCGAGTAGTGTATGGGTATGACCCTGGGACAAAATGACTATGTCATTTTGTTCCCAGAGTCATACCCATACACTACACTTTCCTCCATTTTTTAAAAACCAGGACAACCTCTTAAGACTAAAAATTGCATAAAATAATTCAAAAAATGGATAAAATCATTCAAAAATGCGTATTTTAAAAAAAATCAAAAATCAAGAGTTTTAGGACTCTAAAATTTCATTCATTTTAACTTAAAAAATGAGTTTTATGAACATTATAGACACCAAATCTATCAAAATTGGATATTTTTTTTCAAAATGCTCTGTTTTTAAAGGGTGGGGTTGAGACCCCCCCCCCCATTTTTTTCACAGATATCTTTAAAAACTCAAAAATTTTTAACTAAATCTAAACATTTTTATAAAATTAAAAAGATGAGAAAATGAGAACCTGAAATTTTATATATAATAATAAATTTTCAGGTGGGGAAATGTATCCCTACCTGACAATTAAAGAAATATCTTAAGAAAATCTTTAAAAACTCATAATTATGATTAAGCTTTCTCTAATTCATATTCGTATTTATCATCAATCATACCCGAATACTTAAATATATATCTTCCTTTATTGATTTTATTTATTGATTCATCAGAATGTTTTCCATGTTTATTCGCAAGGTAATACTCTTTTTCTTCATCATCTAATTTGAAATAACATATAAAACTCCTAATCCATTCAATTTAATATCTTCATTTTCTTCCTTTTCAATTAATACAGTCATCCTTTGAAAACTTTCTGATAATAGTTTTTTAGTATGATCATATTTTATATACAAATCATACAATTCTTTACAAAGATAAGTCAAATAGTAAATTTCTTCAGAATTTGTAAAATTTAAAGCTCGAATATCAGCTAAACACTCATCCATTTATTAGTAAAAAAATTTTATAAATATAAATTCACCCATTCTTCATAATCTGTAAAACCTCTTTCTTTCATTTCTTTTATGAGTTTTTCTCTATATTCTTCATCAGACTTTGACTCTCTAAATATTTTTTCAGCTATAATATTTTTTTGTTCATTATCAGAAATAGTAATAGAAACATCAGGATCAAATCCATTTAGTACATTAATTATTCTAGTTATTTTCCCTACAAAAGATTTATCATCACCCTCTTTTAATTCATCTTTTAACACTTTTATTATTTCGTTTTTATTCTCATTTTTTAAAATTCTATTAAACACAATAACTATTATCTCTCTAAATTTAATATTATGGAATTCTTCCTCTAGTAAGTGTCTTTTAATTTTTATACCTAATTCTTTAATGCATTCATCTAAATCATATATAATATCTGTATTTAATAATTTTATGATAGTCTCTATCAAAGTTTTTGAATATATGTATTATGTACATTTTGAGAGTCTTTATATACACTATTATGACGTCTTCTTAAAATTGGGGATACATTTATTTTATCTTCATCATACCTTACTTCATTTATTCTAGGTAAAAATATTAATTCATTTAAGGATGTAATATCATTTTCTCTACAATATAATACTTCTAAATTAGTTAAATTTTCTATTCCTTCAAGTGACGTTAATTTATTTACACCACAATATAATTTTTATAAATTAGTTAAATTTCCTATTCCTTCAAGGGACGTTAATTTATTTACACCACAATATAATACTTCTATATTAGTTAAATTTTCTATACCTTCAAGTGACGTTAATTTATTTCCTCCGCAATTTAATTCTTTTAAATTAGTTAAATTTTCTATTCCTTCAAGTGACGTTAATTTATTATCTCCACAATATAATACTTCTAAATTCGTTAAATTTTCTATTCCTTCAAGTGACGTTAATTTATTTTCCTCACAATATAATTTTTCTAAATTTTCTATTCCTTCAAGTGATGTTAATTTATTTCCTCCACAATATAATTCTTCTAAATTCGTTAAATTTTTCATTCCTTCAAGTGAAGTTAATTTATTTCCTTCACAATTAATTTTTTTTTAAATTCGTTGAATTTTCTATTCTTTCAAGTGACGTTAATTTATGTCCTCCATAATTTAATTTTTTTAAATTTATTAAATTTTCTATTCCTTCAAGTAATGTTAATTTATTTTCTCCACAATATAATTCTTCTAAATTTATTAAATTTTCTATTCCTTCAAGTGATGTTAATTTATTTCCTCTACAAACTAATTTTTCTAAATTTATTAAATTTTCTATTCCTTCAAGTGAAGTTAATTTATTTTCTCCACAATATAATTCTTTTAAATTTATTAAATTTTCTATACCTTCAAGTGAAGTTAATCTATTCCATGCACAATCTAATTTTTTTAAATTTATTAATTTTTTCATTCCTTCAAGTGAAGTTAATCTATTATCTCTACAATATAATTATTTTAAATTCGGTAAATTTTCTATACCTTCAAATGAAGTAAGATATAATACAGAAATATATATCACTTCAGTAGGATTCTCTATATCCAAGAAAGATTCTTTTTTTATACCATTAACATACATTAATTTAGAACCATTTTTATAAAATATTTATTTTTCATCTTTTCTCAAAAGATAAACACATTTGTTCAAGATTTTTTTAACTTCACAAATCACTTCAATAATTTTTTCTCTATAAGATTCTTCTTCATAATGACCAAACTTTTTATTTAATTCACTCATCTGTATAGCTTGTATTTTTTTCCAATAAACATTAAAAAAGTGATCAGGTAATAGATCAAATTTGCATTTAATCAAATAACAGAAATCTAATTTATCCACAAATTCTTCTATAAAATTTTCACTAAATGTTTGATATCTAGCTATATACATCCAATTTAAATCATCTTTTAATACTTTCATGGTATCTTCTGAAGGATTTTGAAACATTGATACTTTATATAAATCTAAATATTCAGAACATTTTATGATAAATTCGTTACTTAAAGTTTGATATTGAGAAATGTTTACCCAATCTACTTTATCTTTACATTTTTCTATAAAATCTTCTGATAATGTTTGATATTTAGAAGGCCAATCATCAGGTTGAGCAAATTCTCCAATAAAAGATTCAGACAGTGATGAATATTGAAATATTAAATCCCAATTTACATGAACTTCAAGATTTCTAATTACATCTTCAGATAAATTATTTCTGGAAAATGCATTCCAATCCATTTTGTTGTGACGAGATCTCTTAATCTCTCGACACCTGTGTAAAAATATGTCAAAATCATGGAAATCTATATTATATTTTTATATCTGTATTTTTATGCATCCTTTAATATATTCAATCCTGTTATTATATCCCTCTCGTCTTATATATATGCAATTTATATTCTACTTTTATCTATCAGTTTCAAAGGAATATTCAGCCATTTTAATTCATTTAACGCGCACTGTGAGAGAGAGACTTATTTTCCGTTATAAGTTCAAGGTCTGCATTCGGGTGATGAAAAGCCTAGTAAGATTTCATATGTACATGTTCTTCGGAAGTTGAAATCGGAAGTAATGTAAAGGTTTCGATTGTTCTATGTATATGCAAGCGGTCCAACGTACTGAATGTCTAGACTGGGTGTCGGGGCAAGCCTGCGGCAGATGGTGAGATCTTATTTCTCGGCATGTATGTTTTCTTGTTTGGTTCTGAGTCCTATGAGTCTCAGAAGGTTATATAAGCTTGGAACGCAAAAGTTCGTGGCGCATTCCCATCCTGAATACTACACGGAGATGTGGGAGTTCAATTTACTTTCGATGCTCGCCCAGAGCTCCGGGATCCGACTCTCCGGGGTTCGCGAGTTGGGAATGACGCCACCGCCACGGAGAAGAAGAGGTCCGAGGTAGCATTGCCGTCAACTCTCATGCCTGAACATCTGTCCGAGAATTCATCTGATACGCCGACTTAGATCTTCTGCGATGTATTTTCGTCCCTGCCGGACCGGGAAGTGAGATGACCTGTACTGTGAGCAATCACTGACGTAATTCTCTCCTATTCACACTATCCTGTGTACGAAGGTAAGCTCCTTTACATGCATTGGCGGAGCCATTAGACATTCTCCGAAATTCCTTAAGTTCTAACAGATATCTCCAAGAACGGAAAACTATCATATTTACAGATCCTTGTGTTAACTCCTAGAATCAGCAATTCTAAATAGTATTATTAATAGTGATTATATCTCCTGTCCTCTGCCCTTGTTTGCCTATTTCCATACTTTAGACCATACCTTATTTTATTCAATTGTGGTTCTATATAAAATGTGTGTGCCACGTAACGTATTAAATTCTTGGTATTATATTTATCATTTGTTGGCAAATTGTGTTATAATATCCTGCCGGTGTCCAGTGCGTAGATATAATTTTGGAATAGGTGTAACTCCATAATATAACACGTTAATTACATATTTAATGAAGATTGGATTAGTTAATTACTGTGTGCTTATTGAGTTCGGTAGTGATTATTTGCAATATTCTGTGTTTTCTATATCCATGTTTTAGCTGAAGAATCATCCACTCAAGGTAAGGGTTTATTATTATTACGCTTTGTATTTGCGGCAGGTTATCTGTGAGTTTTACTTGCAGACGAGAGAAGTTTCGAACCTGGGTTGTAAAAATTGGAGAAAGTTAGAATTCTCCGGTCGGCCGTGTCGACGGGAAACCGTTATGACAATTTCATGATGAACGTATTTCAGAAAGGGATTTTTTCAATATGCATATAAGGTTTTAAAGTGCTTGATTTGCCCTCAGGTAATATCAATAATGTAATAATATCGTTGCGTTTTCCATAGGCAAAACAAGTTACTGAATCTTTATGGCTCATTCCTACTCTTAAAATTTTCTTACCATTGATTTCTAGTGATATCAGAGGATCTTGACTTTTAGAATATGTATATATTCTACCTAGTGGATGATCTATATCCATATTTATTAAATATATAGAAATTTTCATATACATATTTATCATTCTGTAATATTAATGAATTTTTTTCAAAATATCTTTTATTCACAACATTTTTATCATCTTTAGGATCTGCTACATTTCCAATTCTTTTTCCTTTTGCATCGTTAAGCTTTTCCTTCTTAAGAATGTAAAGTTGTTTCATCTAATTCTTTTATTCTCTTATCTGTTTCTTCAGTAAAGGATAAAAAATCCTTATCATATTTAGTTTCTATAAGATCTCTCAATTCAAAATGATTATTCTCTATTTTATTCAAAACGAAACTTTTAGTGGTTAAATCTACATCATCTATAGGATTTTCACAATTTTTTAAAATTCTATTTTCCATATCATAATTTCCATCATCCATTAATTTAAAACCTATACCAGGAGGTCCAATAGGCCCTTCTTTCATTTGATCATCATAAGGTGGATAATAAGCACTCATTTATTATAGTATTAATTTTATGATTTTAAACTCTTAACCATTGTTATAGTTTTATTTTTCAAATTTATAAAACATCTCTTTCTTTCTTTAAAAATAAAATAAAACTTGAGTATTTGTAAAACTTGAGTACCTTTTGAGTATTCATTAATCTCTCCCAATTAAATTCAATATCTAAATTATTTAAATCGGTATAGTTTTCATGATTTGATAAGTCAAAATAAAAATAGTATACATATCTCCAAAATTCTTCTTATTTATCAAACA
Source organism: Amaurobius ferox (assembly GCA_951213105.1). NCBI lineage: Eukaryota > Metazoa > Arthropoda > Arachnida > Araneae > Amaurobiidae > Amaurobius > Amaurobius ferox. The sequence goes on from OX578145.1 coordinate 27,249,445, forward strand.
TCCTGTTTCTGTATTAATATCATTTAATCCTTCATGTAAAAGAGCTTCATAAACTCTATTACAATCTTTATTGGTAAAATTCGTTTTGTAACGCATAAGAGGAATTTGTTTATTATTAATCATCAACCAGCATTCAGTCATATCTATATTATCAAATATGTTATATTTTTCATAATTACTATCTCCTTCAACGTACTGAGGAATAACATAGACACCTAAAACTTCATCAGAGGCTGTTGCAGCTGTGACAGATCCACTATCACTTTTATAGGGACCTACCATCTTAAATCTATCGATCCCAATTTACCTCTATATCTTTATCAGATAAAAATGATTCCATAAACACGCTTTCTGCAGAATTTTTAAATTCCATATAAGGTAAATGCAAGGTTAAACCTTCAACTACTACCTTATAATTAACATTTTCGATATCAGTAAATATCATATTTTATTTTCATTTTTTTGAATTTCTATTTTCACTTCAAAACCAGAAATTACTTTTTCATATTCTCTAAAGAAATCGATTATATCTTTTAAAGATGTCCATATTTTAATGGCATTGCTATCTTTTGTTAGTTCCCATCTCTTTGTGAATCCTTCGTTATAATCTTTATTCATTTTCAAATTATTAAAAAATTCAGTTATTTTAGTAGTGTCTTCTAAAGTACCTTCATATTTTAACTCTTTTCGGTCAGTTGAATCAGCTGTATCTAAATAAAAAAATTCATCTTGAGCTTGTGATGTTGTATAATCAGGAGTATAATGAGTAAATCTTAAAGCATGATTCATGATTGAAAAATTTGACTGTGTATTTGATTCAATTTCGGTATCTACTATATGTACTTTTAAAGTTTTGATAAAACCACCGCCATTTACCAGACAAACATTTTCGTTTGCTATGCATGTTTTATCATTTTTTGTAATTTTTAATATTTGTTCAAGATATCCTCTAGAATATAAAATTTTTGCTTTAGTATCATTAATATGAAAAACATAGGTGGCATTCTCATCTGAACTATGTTCTTTAGGGTGAATTTCTCTTAATTCATAACTTTTAATTTGATCATTATAATAATAATGAGTATCACTCAAATCATAAATCTTTTGCATTTATTTAGGATGAATTTTTAAACCGCCTCCTTTCTTTTTCATTGAAAATATTCCATTTAATTTATTCCGTGGTTTTTCTTCAGTTTTCAACGAAACCTTTAAAAATCCTTGTATTTTTTTATTTTTTCTATATAATCTATGTTTATTCATTTATTTATGAAGAAAAAACCTGGTCTAACAATTGATATATTTTTTTGACGTAGTTATCCTCAAAAATAGGTTTAAAATTAAATTCTACAGCTCCTTTATTTAAATCAATTAATTCACCTTTTTGATTAGTAATCCTCATTTTTATTCTTTCAACAGGATCCGTTTTAACAGGAAAATATATCCAATTATTAAATTCTTTTGAAATTATACTACCTGGAGGATTTTTATTAATGAAAGAATATATGACTTCTGAATTAGATTGATTTATTAAAGATCCTATTACAACATCACAGTGAATATAAATATTATCATTTCCATTGGATATACAGCTATATGTTCACCTTCAACCTCTGTTTCCGTATATCGGTTTTAGAAAACCTATAATTTTATGAATGTCACTTTTTGTAAAATCAATTACCCAACCTTTTTTCAGGTTAATAGCTATTCTTTGTCTTGCTTCAATAATACCAAATTTCACAGGTGGATCCTCACCAAATATTTTTATCATATACTCATTTAAACCTCTTATAGTATAATTACCATTTGAGATAACAATTGTTATATCTGTGTCTAATGTATACATTCTAAATATGTTATTTCCATAATTCTCACTTATATTAAACCATGAAACTTCCATAGAAAACGACTGTAAAGCTAATTTTTTTAATTTAAGAGGTGGAATAAAATTTACGGTAAATTCCTCTGATTTCTCATGACCTTCAGATTTTAATATTACCATTTATACAGAACAAAATTTTTATTATAGTCACTGGGTTTTTGTGTAGGAAATGATTTGAGACCATTTTAGGTGATTTACCTTTATTCCTTTCTCTTATATATTTCATACAAAATAAACCACATTTCACAGATGTAGGTTTCTGTAAAAAACTATCATTATGAACTATTTTTGTTTTTTAATTAGATGTAACAAGAAATGATTTAGTATTTTTAGGAATATAGTCTTTCTTCATATTGTTATATTCACCAAACGGATCAAAATATTCCACATATTTATATTTAGGATCAATATAATAACAAACCCAATGAGTTCCAGGACCTGTTGATACATCTAAATTAATGATTCCATTTTCAAATTTTCCTATTGTTTTAGGTAATAAATCGGAGGTAAATACACCTCTAAATCCTTTTTCATTTTTTATATTTTCTTCAATCATTTTGTTACTAATTCCCAAGGTTGATATATCCCCCTTTCCACGTTTTTTTCCCCAGATCCTTTCATCTTTTTTTGTACAGATGAACTAGCTAATCCATATAAAGCACCTGTTGCTAATGCTGGAACTGCAAATTTAGCAGCGGTTATTAAAGAGGGTATAAGTGCTGCTAGAAATGGTAAAAATCCTTCATTTTTATCTAATTGCGTTTTACTGATAGTAATTCTTTTTCCATCATTAATATGATTAATTTGAGTTTTAGTTGAATACATCTCATGATTAGGAGTTTTAGATTTATCTATTTGTAATGTTAGTTCTTCTTTATTTCTAAAAGCTGATTTAAGTTTATTTTTCTGACCTACACTCAAATAAACTTTATTTTTTATCATTTATTAACAGAGAAATTGTTTATGATATCATTGTACATCATTATAAGTCATTTCTCCTTTTTTTAATAACATATTTAACAAAAAAACTACTTGATTATACAATTTCTTTGATTTACTTCCATTACATATATTTTCTGTTAAATTTGATAATACATCCTTTTTATCTATACCTTCACCTAAATAAGGATAACCCTATTTCATAAGCCATGGATATATTTTTTCATCAATTCCATTTTATAATCTGATTCCTTAATTTTTTCTAGATCACTTTCAGCTTTAGAATAGTTATAATTTTTAGTATTAGTTCCTTTCATTCCTTTATGTGTTTCTCGCTTTTCTTTAGCTATTGCTATTATTTCATCAAGATCTTTTTTAGATTTATTTATAAGATCAGAAGGTGATTTTAAATTTCCTTTTTTGATAAACGGTATATCCAAAAATTTATCACTGTAAAATGTAATTTTTCCTTCTGCTCTATCCATCAATTGTTTAACATCTGGTGTGTAATCAAGAGCAGGAAATGAAATATTTTCTACAGCATTTTGAATACTTTTTACAACCTCTTTATTTGATTTTTCATAATTTTCAATTTCTTGGGTGACTGGTTTATGAAATTCCCCTAAGGTTTTTTGAATACCTAATTTTTCTTTTAGTTGATTTTCACTATTCTTTCTTATTTCTTTTTCTAATTTTACTAATTTAATTGAATCTTTTATTTGCTTTATAAACTTGTGTTTTCGTACTTTTTCTAATTCGTTCATTTATATAATATTAATTTTTTACTGCGAGTAAATTATTTTTACAGCGAGTAAATTATTTTTTACAGCGAGTAAATTATTTTTTACTGTTATATAAATGACAAAAGTTAAAGATTACACGGAACCAGATGAGTTAGCTGATCCTAAACAACATCCTTTGTTACCTAAACATCCATTTAGATTGCTTATAACAGGGCCTTCAGGTTCAGGTAAAACAAATTTACTGTTAAATATAATTTATGATTTTTTAAATTTTGATGCAATATATATATGTGCAAAAGATTTATACGAACCTAAATATTCTAAATTACAAGAAATATATACATTGTTTGAAGATATAGAAAGAGAAGATATTTTGAAATGTAAGAAGAATAAGAAAACATTATTAGAATTATATGATAAATACAAAAAAGATGTATTCTTTTCTTCAGATGATTTTATTACTGTAGATGATTTAAATCCAACATTAAAGAATTTAGTTATTTTCGATGATTGTGTGATTGAGAAAGATCAAAAAACCATTCAGGAATTATTTATCAGAGGTAAAAAGAAAAACGCATCCATTATTTATTTATCACAGTCTTATTATTCAACTCCTATCAATATAAGAAAGAACTGTAATTACTTTATATATTTCAATCTGCAACCAAAAGAAATGCAACAGATTATAAGAGAGATAGATGGTAAATTAAGTACTGTAGAATTCAAACAAATATATAATAAAAGTGTTCAAAAACAATACGATTTTTTAATGTTAGATTTTGTGAATCCAAAAATGAGATGCAGAAAAAAATTTGATCCTATATAAATGATATGGAAGAATATTTAGAAAAAATATTGTATGTTTACAGAAAGAGTAGACATTTGTATCAAAAGATAAGTATTTCATTATCAGTAAGTAAGGTCATTCTAAGTGGAACGGGTTTATCAGCAATAGCCTTTCTTCCGCTTGCTTTTTTAAGTTTATCGGTTGGAATAGTAGAAGCTATTGATCTTGCATTAAAAATAGTTGAAAGAAAAGGAGAATATAGACATAGTTATAATTTTTATAAAGAACGCATTAATACGTTTAAAGCTAAAGAAATGACAGAAGAAGAAATTTATATGCGAAAAAGGATTTCATAAAAAGTTTAAAATTTAATCCCGTTGAAAAATATGTAAAATAAATGCAATTGAATGGATATAAATTTATTCATCCTAAATAAATGGTTTGTAAAAAGAAAGGTGGTGATATTGTTGAATGGTTACAAGATAAAATAAATCTTCCAAAAATGCATTTACCAGGATATCAATATTGTGGTCCATTTACAAAATTAGGAAAAAGATTAAAAAGAGGTGATCCTGGAATAAATAAAGTTGATAAAGCATGCAAAAAACATGATATTTCTTATAGTAAAACAAAAGATACAAAACAGAGATACAAAACAAGATCAAACATTTCGAGAAAGATTAGATAGAGGTATTATTAAACCTATTATTAAGGCTAAAACAACTTTTGGGTTAGGTATTTCTCCTTCTATATATTGTGTCAAGTGTAAAAAGAAAACCGAAACTAAAAATTATCATGAAACTACTTCTAAAAATAATAAACCAGTTGTTAAAGGTATTTGTACAATTTGTGGTAGTAAAAAAATATTTTTTAGGATTAAAGAGTTAAAAGAGACATATTATAATCCAGAAACAGGTTATTGTGGTATTCAAGAATTGAAAAGCAAACTGGATTACCTAATGTTGAAGAATTTTTACATGAACAAGATGTATATACTAGATATAAACCTGTCATTCGTAAATTTAAAAGAAGGAGAGTTTATGCTCCAAACAGTAGTAATCAATTTGACGCTGATTTGTTATTTATAAAAAAATATTGCAAATATAACGATGGAACTAATTATTTGTTAACGGTTATACATGCTTTTAGTAAATATGCTTGGGCTTTCCCTATAAAAAGAAAAACAGCTGAAGAAGTCGTACAAGGTGTTAAACAAGTTTTTAAAGAAAGAAAGCCAAAATTCTTTTTGACAGATGAAGGTACTGAATTTACAGGAACAGTTACACAAAAATTATTCAAAGACAATAATATACATTGGTTTACGACTTATAATAAAGAAATAAAATCTGCAATAGCTGAGAGATTTAATCGAAGTATAAGAGAAAAAATTATAAAATATATGCATGCTAACAATTCTAATAGATATATTGATGTATTTCCCAAATTACTTAAAAATTATATCAATTCGTATCATAGATCTATAAAAATGACACCTATTGAGGCTAGTCGAGACGATAATGAATCTCTAGTTTATAAAAATTTATATACTAAAATGATCATAAAAAAACCTATATTTAAGATAGGGGATATTGTTAGAATATCAACAATTAAAAAAACATTCAGGAAAGTAGATGATTCTACATTTACTGAAGATATTTTTATAGTATCTGAAGTATTAAAAACAGATCCTATTACGTATCGATTAAAAGATTTAAACAGTAAAGAAATTGAAGGAAATTTTTATGAAAATGAAATGGTAAAATATAATAAAAAAGATGATGTATATAAAATTGAAAAAAACATAAAAAAGAAAGGAAATAAATATTTTGTAAAATGGTTAGGATATCCTGATGAATTTAATAGTTGGACATCTGATTTATATGATGTTTAAATTATGATGATTTTACGGGGGGTGATGTATCGCTCTTATAACATAGTAAGGATATCATTCTTTATATACTTTCCTTTTTAATCATTATTCTTTATTATCAATAAAATATGTTTCAAACAATTTTATAAACTTTATCATACAAGAACATATATGAGGAATTAAATCATAGTTTTTACAAGATAATGAACCTATTATTATATCAAAAGTGGTCCCCCCAGATCTGGCATATTTATCATCTTTGAAAAAATACGAATGTTTTATTAATGAATCAGGAATTTAAAAGATATGATAGTTTAGAAAATAAAAGCTGTATTTCGTAGTAAATAAATGAATGGTAACTTCTTTGACGGTGTTGAAATAATTGAATCAATTGATATTTCAGATAATGAAGTTTCAGATAATGAAGTTTTAGATAATGAAGTAGCATATAAGAAGAAATTAATGTATTCAGATGATGAATATTTTTATATTATAGATTACGAGTGTTTAAAACAAAGAAATAAAAGTAGAATTAGTTATTTTAATCGAATAAAAAGGAGGTATAATATTACTCAAGAAGTTGAGGAAATATTTTTAAAATTTTTAGATTTTATGTATTATGAGAAATCAGTTAATTATTATTATTTTATGAAAAAGATTTGTGATTTTTTTAAAATTGAAAATAATATAAAGATTCAAAGACTTTGTTATAAAGTCAAAAAGAAATATGAAAAAATCTGGAATGATTTCAGTGAAATCCCTTTATAAAAATAAATCGTAACAAATGGATGTGACAAGAATATGCAAACACTGTAAGATTATAAAACCAATAGATGATTTCTATAAACATCGTAATTATGGTAAATTTAATCATGACTGTATTTGTAAAATTTGTAAATCTAAGATTATTTATACAAAATATAATTGTGAATGTGGAAAACAGTATACATATCTTCATAAACAAAGGAATTTGAGAGTAATTATCATATCAAGCGAGTTGTGAAAAGTATTTAAAAAAATATTTCCTAATAAATGGATATGCAACTGAGAACAAAGACTATTAATAAACTTAAAAAAGTAGTAAAACAATTAAATATTAAACAATCTAAAGGCTGTAAGAAGGATGATTTAATTAGATTATTAATTAAATATATCAGAAAAACAGGTGAATATAAACCTGTTTTAGTAGATTTATTAAATTTAGATATATCAAAATACTTGGAAAAAAAGAAGACAATATTTAATGAAAAACCTGAAAAACGTAATAAAATTAAAAAGGTTTTTGATTCTTTTGTTTGAAATTTGATAATAAGGAATTTATGCCAAAAGAAGAAAAAAAGATTAAAACAGTAATGAATCTAAAAAAATTATTTACTCCTGATCTTACAGAACAATTGAAACAATTTATTTATGAACCTAAAAATAGGCGTAAACTGAAGAATATATTTGATTATTTTGATTTGAAATATAAAGATGGAGAATTGGTAAAAAAAGAAAGAAAAAGAAAAGTAGAAATAGATCTTGAAGATTTATTTAAACCTGATTATGAAATTGTTCAAATTAGTCAAAAATATATTAAAAAATATAACACATATAGGCATATTTATAAAATTGTAGAAATAAATGAACTTAGACCTGTACAATATCATAATATTTTAAAGGATTTTTTTAGAAAAGCTATTGGCAAAGTAGAAGGAAAAGTAGATATTATAGTACACAATCCTGCATTAAGTCAACCTTTTCATCCTAAAATGATGTCAACTATAGAGGCTTATGATACCTATTTAGATGTTTTAACACATAAAATTGAATACAAAGAATTAGATATTAAAGAATGTACATTCGATTTTCATGTCATAGAATTACCACACGGAGGAAAACATCTAAAAATTCTCAAAGATGATGATATTGTAAACAAAAAGAGTATTTGTCAAATTAAAAATAACGATAATATATGTTTATCTAGATCTATTGTATTTGCTCTATCTATTCAAAATCCTGAACTTTTAAGTGAAAAATTAAACTATAAAAAACTAACTAAAAATGACATTCTATATATTAAAAAAGGAAGAATATTACAAAAAACGTTAGCTGAAAAATTACATGAAATGTGTGAAATTCCTTTAGATATTTGTAATTTAGAACATGTTAAAAAATTTGAAGAATTCTTAAATATTCAAATTACTATATTTTGTAGAGAAAATTTTAATGAAAGAATATACAGTGGTACTTATAAAACTACTTGTATTTACATTTTAAAAAATAGAAATCATTTTGATTCCATTACATCTGTTACAGGATTTTTAGGTAAAAACAATTATTGTGATTACTGTAAGGTGAGTTATAAGAGAAGCGATCAGCATAAATGTTTATTAAAATGTGATAGATGTTTTATAAAAGAAAGTAATTGTGAAGGTGATGATATCCAGTGTAATGAATGTTTTCGAAGTTTTAAAGGCGAAAACTGTTTTGAAAATCATAAAAATAAATTTAAAAAATTGTCTGTTTGTGAAAGATTATGGAAATGTTTAAAATGTAAGAGAAATATCAACAGAGATAAAAGAACACCTGAAGATGATAAATGTGGAGAGAGAGAATGTAAAAATTGTAGACAATGAGTCTCAAAAGATCATAGGTGTTATATGAAAACAAAAAAAGCTAAGAGTAGAACCTTTAAAAATATTTGTTCTACTCAAGAATGGTGTAATATATGTCAAAAACATAGATTTCCTGAAAATTATATGTATGGTAGTATGTGTGAAAACAAATGTAATTACAAAAGTATTGACAGATATAGTTGGTGTGATGCATGTAAATATTCAGGATTTACACAAAAATATATGTTTTTTGACGTTGCAACGAATCAAGAGACTGGAAATCATGAAGCCAATTTAATTATAAATCAAGAATTTTATGGAGAAGAAAACATATTTAAGAATGAAAACGACTATTGTAAGTGGCTATTTGATAAGAAACATACAGGTTATACCGTATTAGCTCATTATGGGAATGGCTTTGACTTTCAATTTATATCTAAATACTGTTTTAAAAATAAAATTAAAGTTCTTACTATCTATCAAGGAAATAAACTCATTTATATGAATTCAAACAAATATAATATAAGGTTTATAGATTCTATTAATTTTACATTGATCCCATTAAGAAAATTTCCTAAAACGTTTGGATTAACACAATTAGCAAAAGGATATTTTCCTCATTTGTTTAACACTATTAAAATCAAACTTATATAGGAAAATATCCTGAAAAATACTATTATAGATATGATACTATGACTTTAGAAGATAGAGAATTGTTTAATAAATGGTACAAATCTGTAAAAAATGAAATCTTTGATTTTCAAAAAGAAATTATAAAATACTGTAGGTCTGATGTAGATATTTTAAGAAAAGGATGTTTAGAATTGAGAAGATTATTTTTAGAAATAGCTAATATAGATCCTTTTAAATATATCACTTTAGCAAGTGTTTGTATGGCTATATATAGAGATAAATTCGTAACTGAGGATACAATAGCTATAGATGAAGAGATCATCAAACAAGATCAATACAGTAAAAAATCAATTGCTTGGTTAGATTATTCATCTCAAAACATAAAATAAATATACAGCATGCTTTAAATGGAGGAGAGAAAAGAATAAAATTAAACAATAAAACTTATAAAGTAGATGGTTTTTACAATAATACTGTATAACAATTTCAGGGTTGTCATTGGCATGGATGTTATTGTTGTTACAGAAAATCTACTTTAAATAAACAAACTCAAATATGTATGACAGATTTATATGAAAAAAAGATAAATAATAAGATAAAAGATGCAGGACATGAGTTAATTCAGATATGGGAATGTGATTTTGATAATGATAAAGAAATTAAAAAATATATGAAAAAAGAATGGAAAATAGATTTTATAGAACCTTTTAATCCTAGAGATGCCTTTTATGGGGTAGATGTGAATCAACCAAATTAAAATAGGAAATGAAAAATAAAGAGAAAGGTCGATATATTGATGTATGTTCACTCTATCCGACTGTATATTATTTTGATTATTATCCAATTGGGTATCCTAAAAAGATCTATAATCCTGAAAAATATGATGAGAATTGGTTTGGGATGATACAGTGTAAAGTACTTCCTCCTAGAAAATTATATCATCCTGTATTACCCTATAAAGAAGAAACATTGATATTTAGTTTGTGTAAATCATGTTCAAAAACATTTAAATGCTACCATTATAAAACAGATACTGAAAAGAAAAAATGTAAAAAGTGTTATGAAATAAGAAATAAATTATGTAATCACACAGATGATGAAAGAAGCTTTATATGTACTTGGACTACGGATGAAGTCAATTTAGCTATAGAAAAAGGATATAAAATTTTAAATATATATGAAGTTTGACATTTTGAATTTGGCATTTTGAAAAGAAAACAGATAAACTATTCAAAGAGTATGTCAAAATGTTTTTAAAAATTAAATTAGAAACAGATGATAAATTAAAAAAAGAAAAGATTTTAAAAATAAAAAAGATTATGAAACATACACTAATAATTATAAAAAGTTTGTCAAAGAAAAATTAGATATTGATTTAGGTGGAATAAAAGAAAATCCAGGAATGAGATTTATAGCCTAAATCTGTTTAAACTCTTTATTGGGTAAGTTTGGACAAAGAAAAAATATGAAACAAACTGAGCTGGTAATAGAGCTGGAAGATTTTTATAGTACGAGTATTATATTGAATGATAAATTTAAAGACTTGAATATGATATTTTTAAATGATGATTGTGTACAAATGGATTATAAGATGAAAAATGTATATACCAAGTATAACTTTAATACAAATATTTATATAGCAGCTTTTACAACTAGTTCCGCTAGAATAAGATTATATAAAATGCTTGATAAACTAAGAGATAAAGAAATGTATTATTATTCAGATAGTATCGTTTATATTGATGATGATACTAATAAAGTAAAAACAGGTTGTATGTTGGGAGAATGGACAGATGAATTAGGAGAAGATAAATATATGACATCGTGGATATCTGGAGCTAGTAATGATTATGGCTATATACTTAATGATGGATCTGTAAAAGGTAAAGTAAAAGTTTTTAAAATGAATTATGAGAGTGAAACTAAGCTCAGTTTTGATGAAAGAATGAAAACAATAACAGGTGAAACTGAACATATAGATGTAGAAATAAATCAGTTTCAAATACAAAGAGATAGAAATATTAAAGTGAATAAAACGAATAAAAGATACATGTTTGGATATGATAAAAGAAGAATTTTAGATAATTTTGATACTGTACCATTTGGTTATTAATATTTATAAAAAATGTTTACTAATAAATGGATGAGTGTTTAGGTGATATTCGAGCTTTAAATTTTACAAATTCTGAGGAAATTTACTATTTGACTTATCTTTGTAAAGAATTGTATGATTTGTATATAAAATATGATCATACTAAAAAACTATTATCAGAAAGTTTTCAAAGGAAGACTGTATTAATTGAAATGGAAGAAAATGAAGATATTAAATTGAATGGATTAGGAGTTTTATATGTTATTTCAAAGAACTTATTCTATTATGATTAGATTCCTGATGTATTTATAAAAAAATGTTTACTAATAAATGGAGGAGTTGAATAGACTGATAGGTTATCCTAAAGCGTTTAAATTATATGATTTAAATCCTGGGAAATATGATCTGATATCATTGAGAAAAATTAATACTAAATATGGAGATTCAGTAACCGTAAAGTTAGATGATGAAGAAAAAGAGCGACCTTGTAATTACCTTGTATTGACCTTGTATTACCTTGCGAATAAACATGGAAAACTTTCTGATGAATCAATAAATAAAACCAATAAAGGAAGATATGTATTTAAGTATTCGGGTATGATTGATGATAAATACGAATATGAATTAGAGAAAGCTTAATCATAATTATGAGTTTTTAAAGATTTTCTTAAGATCTTTCTTTAATTGTCAGGTACGGATACATTTCCCCACATGAAAATTTATTATTATATATAAAATTTCATGTCCTCATTTTGTCATCTTTTTAATTTTATAAAAATGTTTAGAATTAGTTAAAAATTTTTGAGTTTTTAAAGATATCTGTGAAATAAATGGGGGGTCTCAACCCCACCCTTTAAAAACAGAGCATTTTGAAAAAAAATATCCAATTTTGATAGATTTGGTCTCTATAACGTTCATAAAACTCATTTTTTAAGTTAAAATGAATGAAATTTTAGAGTCTTAAAACTCTCTTGATTTTTTTTTTTAAATACGCATTTTTGAGTGATTTTATGCATTTTTTGAATGATTTTATGCAATTTTTAGTCTTAAGAGGTTGTCCTGGTTTTTAAAAAATGGAAGAAAGTGTAGTGTACGGATATAACTCTGGGAACAAAATGACATGGTCATTTTGTCCCAGAGTCATACCCATACACTGCTTGTGCGGATGCATTATCTCATGAACGAGTATACTAAGAACGATTTCTTACGTTTCGAACGTAATTTGGTACAATTATTAGAATTGGTAAGTTCAGAAACCGTATTGATATTCAACGTAATCGTCTGTTCTGAAGATCCCTCAAATATTCAAATGGAATTCGGAAAAATATCATTAAAAATCAGAACCTTCAATAACGTTACATAAATAATCTTTACCGATGTAAATTTTTATTAGGGCACAAAAGGTGGACTTTGGTGAGCTAGCTTTGGTGAGCGACAATCATTCTCAATTGCACTTTTTTAAAATAAGTTATCAAAATATACGTAAAACTAAAAAGGTATTAACTATTGTAAAATATGTGCATTTTTGATATGCAATATTAGGAAAAACATCTCGTACAGATATTAAATGCTCAAAATGTTATAAAATTTCTAGAGCTTTATATTACCCCACACACTACTTTTACTTTGCATATATAGTATATTGTAGGGAAAGTAAATGAAGATTAAACCAGTTTCGAAATCTACAAGAAAATATTCCTCAGATTATGACGACAGTTCTAATTCCAATAAATTTGGAAATTGCATCTCTGTTTCAGTTTTGCTCGAATGACTTTTCTGTTTATCTCACTCCAAGGGATATTCAACGTGTCTCAACTCGAAATGTTGGTACCCTTACTTTTTGTTTTATGTCGATTTATTAAATATAATTTCTTCCATTGATAATTTAAGATCTGGTTGAGTAAATCATTTAAAAAAAATATCAATTTTGTAGAAGTCTGATATAACTACGTAGATTACATTTTACTTCCAACTACAAGCAATCTTATAAACATAAATCTTTTTAGATATTGCTCATTGAATTTACAGTAGTAGATAATTCATCAATCTCAAAAGAACAATGCATTTGATATATGCCTAATTGTGTGCATTGTTAATCTAAATCTATGTATATATATACGTGATATTCTCTCACTGGCTTCTTTCCTTTTGTCACGTCTCGATGACGAGACAGTGAATACACAGTTCATGACGTGCTTATGACGTAAGCACGACGTTAGCCCAGAGTTGCAGTAATTCCCCAAGTTCGAAGTCGGATTTTAAGATTTGGCGAATTAGCGCCAATTTGGCGATTTCAAGAATGTTCGAGACACTCTATGAAATAACGATTAGTCTAGGAAGAATGAAGATATTTGCAGAAATTTCTATAGATAGACTATAAAAAGGACTCATCACGCTGTCGGAGTTCAGTTGATGAGTTGACAAGATACGAGCTACAGTGAACTGTGATTTTTGTCAATGCTTTGAGAATAGTAGCCTTTGTTTTGTGAAATTATTTTCGTCGGTATTGAGAATAATATCGCATGTTTTGTGAAATTAGTGGAGCATTTAAGTGCTGTTTGATCATATATTTCGTTTTTCTAGCTATATAAATTAGTCATTCCTTCGCTGTCAGTATTCGCATACTGTGCCGATACCGGCGATCCTTTTATAAATGTATTAGTTTAAAAATTGTAATATAGTGAGTCACTTCATGAGTTGGGTAGTAGTTACATGTATATATGTTTTAAAGAAATATTAGTGCAAATCGACAGCCACGAAATTTCGAGATTTACTCCGTGATCTTGTTTTTTTAATCCTGCTATGAATATACTGCCTTACTCAGAAATTTTCGCATATAAGCATCAGTCTAACCTTCTATTGTTAAGTTATATCTGCAAAAGTACTGTTTACTAACAGAAAAGCGAATCTATGTTACCGATTGAGACAGTTTGCAATTGAATGGACGCGAATTTCTATCTCGAAACGGTGCAAAACAGGTGAAATTTTTAAATTACAAATTTGTAGAACGGTCACTATTTAGTATGGAAAGACATGGCGTGTTTATATAACATGTATCTAGACGATAAAAATTATGTCAGCGAATATATAATAAACGAATAAATATACTAAAAATAATAAAAACACTTAATATTAGGGTTAAAAAGTATACACACCGTATGCTACAATATGAAAGCACCTTCATAAATTTGTTGTTTTTTATTTATGATAGTAGTTTAATAAAAAATATGTTTTAACTGCATTGATTCTAAATTAGTATCCATGTATGGTATCAATGCATTCGATCTGATTCTATCAGTAAAGTCAATAAGAAACACATTAAATAATACACGCATTACCTTGTTTACATAGCCTACTTCAAGATATACAAATGTTTTAACTCATATACATTAAGTAATTAATAATCACCCTATAGTTTTATTATTATGCAACATGTCATTGTATATGAAAGGTTACATCCAACCTCCGTGACAAACTGGTGGGTTTACGCCGTCACAAGTCAGGGAGGAAAATACCGTTATTCGCCATCCAGAGAGCCCATGACCAGGACAGCAAGGGTCGGCGGAACCATTCACCTGACAGGGCAAAAGCAACCCACCAACTTGACCCCAGTCGCCGACGGGTCTGGAAATATGTCAGAAATTTCCTGCTTCTCTTCACCACCTGGAGACGCCTGCTTCAAGAGCCAAATCAAGTTATCAACCGGTCTATCGACAGTTTTGTTTACTCCACAGGTAAAAGGAGAATCAGGGCTATGAGGAAGCCCAGTTCCGTACACAGCCATCTTGTGACGGGCCCCCTGTATAGAGAACCATTGTATATAACACGTATTTATGCAAAAAATTCTTGTCCAGTATAAGTGTTAAAAACAAACAGTAGTCTACAAATTATTTCTTCCATGCACAACTTTTGCCGGAGCGTTCATTTTGTAATTTCATGTCATTGATTTATCTTTAAACAGCAGGACGTTGTCATCCAGGAGAGAAAGATATTTATTGATCTGCGTCTTTTAAGATATTAGTCAGCAAAGGAGGCATCCAGGAATTGTTCGCCTGTAAGTTTTTATTTTTTCCTTAAAATATATGTGAGTAGAAACAATAGAAATGTGTGTTAAATGGATCGATAGAGTCGAGTGAAAGAAATGTCCCTTTGACACTATACATATTGCGCTAAAGGATTACAGGTTCAGTATATTACTAGAAATCTTAACGTAGATGGAATTACGTGTACGACATGTGACTTTTACACACACGAAATTGCATATTTAAATTTATTTTTCTAAACCAATAACAAAAATTTGAATGTGCAGTAGACCAAAAAGAAAAAAAAAATGCAAACTTTGCTCCCTATTTCGGCACCTCGGAGTTTACAGTCAAACCGAAACTATTATTAGACTCAGTATAATGTCTACTAGTATATATAAATGCACCTAAATTGTTTAAAGGGGGGTCAACATATTCAGTTGCTCAGTATCTTCGAATATTCTAATGACAACACCCATTTTTTACGTCATCATAAGTTTTCTTATGTCAGCATTATGCAACATGTTATGCTGGATGTGTACTGCATTCCCGACCATCAATAAGGATGATATACGGAGTAAACCATTCGGGGTTAGTCTCCATATTTAATGTAAGTCACGCATATTCTGGCAAGTGACATCCACAACACGGTTCAGTGAGATTATTTTTACATTCGACATAGTTTAAAATTTCTAAACATTCAAAACCGAAATTCGTCCGTATTTGCGTCTTGCAGGTGTAAACGATATCTCAGACTTTGGGTCTAGACTTTAAGGTATATCTATCTAACCAGTAGGAGCAGTAAGCTTTATAACTTAGCGAATTTAAGGGATGTCATTCTGATTATTTAAAATATTAAACGTTATTATGTTAATTAACATATTACCAGTTGTATAGTTTTAAGCATAGAGTTAAATTGCTTATACCTCCATGGTTTTAGGTGTTTAAATAAAATAAATTATTATAGTATTGGGATGAATGAAAGAAATTTGAAAAATTTATTAATGAAATGCGGCTTTTATACAGAGGCGATTTATATTTCGAGGGCGTCATGTGAATAAAGTTCATTTGTTTTCGATGAAGTTTTCAAATATAATATATTATTGTAGTAATATGATAATTTAAATACCGAATAATATATAATTTATATACCGAATAGCAAGTTAGTAAAATAATATGATAATCTGATGTGAAATTTATGGCCGGAGTATCCGGATGAAATCGGGGTAAAAACTAAAAGCTAGTTAATTATAAACAGTTAATGAGCATATTGTAGTACTTAGAAAACTTGTGAACAAAATGAATGAATCTGAAGAAATCGAATAATTGTTATTAAAATAGTCTACATCACATTAAAACCACCACTGATATTTTTGTTAGATGAAACCCCTAAAATGTTTCGCAAAATCTCGAGAGACCTACATTTAGCTGATATATATTGATTTCGACAGGGTTAATTTATTAAATTAAAAATATAGGCATGTAAAGCAGTAGCCTTCATAAATATTAACTAACGCATACTTTTGAGTGAAATATTACAAGTATATTTATTGCCTGTTCACTTTTATTAATGACTGCTAATAAAAATATTGACAATTTTGCTTTATATCTAGCGTATCAGTTACAAGCAAGAATTGTTTACAATGTTAATGTTTGTTAATTTTGTTCTGAGTTTGTATTATGTATTTGTTTTAGATAAAATCGTTAATTTTATTAGACATTTTATTACTTTTTATACATTCACATTTTCATGTAATATGATGTAAAAATATGTATTTAACTGGTTTGATTTCTTTTGCCTTTAACATTTTTATCTGAAGATGCCATTAGTATAGTTGCTAGGAGTGCTGGTAATAAATATTACTTTCAAATAAATTTCTTGCCTCTACAAAAATTCTTCTCTCTAACAAAATGTATCTTCCGAAACAAAATGTATCTTCCCAAACAAACACTACCATGCCAATATCTAACCAAATTAAACTTCCAGAATCCTTTGTTTTATTAATGGATCATGTTCAAACCTTAAAAATTGCAATATTTTTAATTGCAAATATAAAGGCAAGTTGTGCTGTTTTCGCAGGTTATTTCTAAATTGTCGCGGAGCCCAAACTCTGCTTGGCAATCACAATTATCTATATATAGTATTTTATATTTATTCTGGATATAATTCGAACGTATACTTCACAAAGGTTTAATTCAAACACAACATACGAAAAGGAATTATTTCTACACTTCATGATATTTATAGAATATATTTTCCAAAACATCTAGTTGTCAACACCACATCTGACGTGGATATAAAATTCAACGAACTCTTCGTTTTTGACACGAGTCTGAAAAGCCGATGTTAGGTCCCGTTAGGTTTGCCTTGAAAACATGAGAGATTATTCGAATAATTTCTACAGGAACATACATATTTCATATTGCGATGACAGCTTGCTGGCCTAACATGAAAAAGTTCACTTATCGATTTTGTAATTATCATAAAAATATAGAAGTCGTATCTACGCCACAGACTTTAATGGTTTAAGATGCTTCGATGTTACTAAGTGGTACTTACAAACTTCACATGTACATTTACTTTTGTCTCTTTTTAAAGGAATTACAAAACAACATGTTTTCTTGTCTAACAATATATATCTAATATATAAAATTGAAACATTGAAAAAATGGTTTTGAATGAAATGCTTTGACACTTCGCAATTGATTTTGATATACTTTTGTACGTAATTTTGCTAAATGTTGAGATTATTTTTTAAAACAGCACACACAATTTAAGTTCGAGACCCAAGCTAATAATTATGTTAAATTATATCATATTTTTATCCAATTTTTCATATTTTTAATTTTAAGAACAAGAATAATCAACTTATCAATTATGTTAAATTAATGCGACTTCTTATCTATATTTTCAAATTGATATTTAATTTTAGGAACAGAAACGAACAAGTTAATTACGTTATTTTAATTCAAACTCTTAACTATATTTTCATGCCCATCTTTAATTTTTAGAACAAGAATAAAAAAATCTGATGTGGGCAGCACATGACTTTCCCTCCAGACTCAAATTCATATTTGCTTTATTTCTTCAATAATTCATTAGATTGAGTTTAATTGAACCAAATAACACTAAATATGCATTTTTAATTCAATGTTTGTTTTTATTTGGTAATAGGACATTTTCGAAATCGGCGTAAAAAAATGCATGAAATCTCAAATATCTTGAGAACGGTTAGTCCTAAAGTATAATGGAGTGTGTTATATTATTTTCCTCTTCAAAAATTGCGTATAAAACAAGAATTTAATTGATACATTTGAGCATACACTATTTGGTCTTTTATTTAGATTTTGGCAGGCCATTTCGCTAAAAAAGGCAGGTTGTTCTTTTCCGAATCGTACCAAAATCTAATCAGCAACAGCGTATCCCACAATTAATTTATCTAACAAATTTTGTGAAATTTGGTCAATTAGTATTTTAGCTAGAGAGGATACATGGAATTTTAGCTGGCCATTTCGTAAAAAAAGGCAGATTCGTCTTTTCCGAATCACACCAAATTCTAATCAGCACCAGAGTACCCCACAAGAAACTTACCTACCAAATTTTGTGAAATTTGGCCAATTAGTATTTTAGCTAGAGCGGATAAATTAAAATTTTAAGGGCCTTTTCGCAAAAAAAGGCGGGTTCTGTTTCCACGAATCGTACCAAAAACTAATCAGCACCAGGGTCGCAGCCAAGTGACTTTCTTACTAAATTTTATAAAATTTGGTCCATTAGTTTTTGAGTTAGAGTGGATACATACATTGCACACACATATGTTACGGTAAAAATAGTTTTTTCGTATTCTAGAGGTCTCGGAATGTGTGAGATCCGTCGAAATCTCGAGCTACGATTTACGACGTAATTCCAATACTTTCCCTATACATTACCATGTATTCAGTGAAAGTAAAAAATATAATCTGGTAACTATGTAATTAAACATCAGTATTTTCTAAAGAAGAATATACCGAAGTAAAGAACATTTTATGCCAGCCAAGTAAGGGATTTTATTCACATTTTAAATGGCATATGTTAAAATTACAAAAATTACACGTCGGCACTAAAATATTATCGAAATGTGTCCGTTATGCATTCATGGCAGAAACACAGATAAGGAATCTGTTAATAAAGGTGTTAATAAAGGCAGCTGGTATGAAGCGAATCATGTTTTCTCTGACTAAAATGATAATAGAATCGAATTATCGTTTGATATTCCTGGAAGTAATTTCTGTGCTCATTTTTACTTTCCCTGCAATACATGGTAATGTATAGGGAAAGTATTGGAATCATACCGAAAATCACAACTCGAGTTTTCGACGGATCTACACGTTTCGAGACCTCTAGAATACGAAAAAACCATTTTTAGCGTGACGTCTGTGCGTGTGTCTGTCTGTCTGTCTGTGTGTCTGTCTGTCTGTCTGTCTGTCTGTGTGTCTGTCTGTCTGTCTGTCTGTGTGTCTGTCTGTCTGTGCAGATTTTGTATCCACTGTAACTAAAAAACTAATTGACCGAATTTCACAAAATTTGGTAGGTAAGTCACATGTGGGCGGGGCTAGTGCTGATTAGTTTTGGGTACGATTCGGAATAAAAGAACCCGCCTTTTTTTTCGATATGGCCCGCAAAAGCTTGTATCCACTCTAGCTGAAAAACTAATGAACCGATTTTCACAAAATTCGGTAGATGAGTCACGTATAGGTCACTCTGGTGCTGATTAGATTTTGGTACGATTCGGAAAAAAATAACCTGCCTTTTTTTGCAAAACGGCCCGCAAAAATCTTCAAAATCTAAACTAAAGAACTTGGTATACTTAGATATATCCATTAAATGCCCGTTTAATACGTAATGTTTAACGACGAAAAGAATAAGACCAACCCCATTACACTAGGACTAGCCGTTCTCCAGATATTTTACTTTTTCGTACTTTCCCTACGCCACCTTTGAAAATAAGCCCGGTTACCGAATGAGAACGAAAATTGAATTAAAAGTGAATTACATTTAATTGAAATAAATAGAACGTCGATATAAGTTTGCAGGGAAAGTCATGTGCTGCCCACATCAGATTTTTACTTTCCCTGCAATACATGGTAATGTATAGGGAAAGTATTGGAATCATGCCGAAAATCACAACTCGAGTTTTCGACGGATCTACACGTTTCAAGACCTCTAGAATACGAAAAAACCATTTTTAGCGTGACGTCTGTGTGTGTGTCTGTCTGTGTGTCTGTCTGTGTGTCTGTGTGTCTGTCTGTGCAGATTTTGTATCCACTCTAACTGAAAAACTAATGGACCAAATTTCACAAAATTTGGTAGGTAAGTCACTTGTGGGCGGGGCAGGTGCTGATTAGTTTTGGGTACAATTCGAGATAAAAGAACCCGCCTTTTTGTGCGAAATGGCCCGCAAAAACTTGTATCCACTCTAGCTAAAAAACTACTGGACCGAATTTCACAAAATTCTGCAGTTGAGTCACTTGTAAGTCACCCTGGTGCTGATTAGATTTTGGTACGATTCGGAGAAAAAATAACCTGCCTTTTCTTACAAAATGGCCCGCAAAAATCATCAAAATCTAAACTAAAGAACTACGCATGCTCAAATATATCCATTAAATGCTTGTTTAATACGTAATTTTTAACGAAGAAAAGAATAAGACCAACCCCATTACACTAGGACTAGCCGTTCTCGAGATATTTCAGTTTTTCGTAATTTCTCTACGCCACCTATGAAATTAAGTCCGGTTACCGAATGAGAAATAAAATTGAATTAAAAGTGAAATAAATTTAATTAAAATAAACAGAACGAGGATATAAAATCTGCAGGGAAAGTCATGTGCTGCCCACATCAGATTTTTAGTTTCCCTGCAATACATGGTAATGTATAGGGAAAGTATTGGAATCATGCCGAAAATCGCAACTCGAGTTTTCGACGGATCTACACGTTTCGAGACCTCTAGAATACGAAAAAACCATTTTTAGCGTGACGTCTGTGTGTGTGTGTCTGTGTGTCTGTCTGTGTGTCTGTGTGTCTGTGTGTCTGTGTGTCTGTCTGTCTGTGTGTCTGTCTGTGCAGATTTTGTATCCACTCTAACTAAAAAACTAATGGACCGAATTCCACAAAATTTTGTAGGTAAGTCACTTGTGGCCGGGGCTGGTGCTGATTAGTTTTGAGTACGATTCGGAATAAAAGAACCCGCCTTTTTTGTGAAATGGCCCGCAAAAGCTTGTATCCACTGTAGCTGAAAAACTAACGGACCGAATTTCACAAAATTCGGCAGATGAGTCACGTACAGGTCACCCTGGTGCTGATTATATTTTGGTATGATTCAGAAAAAAATAACCTGCCTTTTTTTGCAAAATGGCCCGCAAAAATCGCCAAAATCTAAAATAAAAAACTACGTATGCTCAAATATATCCATAAAATGCTTGTTTAATACGTAATTTTTAACGAAGAAAAGAATAAGACCAACCCCATTACACTAGGACTAGCCGTTCTCGAGATATATTAGTTTTTTCGTATTTTCTCTACGCCACCTTTGAAAATAAGTCCAGTTATCAAATGAGAACGAAAATTGAATTAAAAGTGAATTAAATGTAATTAAAATAAAGAGAACGTGAATATAAGTGTGCAGGGGAAGTCATGTGCTGCCCACATCAGATTTTTACTTTCTCTGCAATACATGGTAATGTATAGGGAAAGTATTGGAATCATGCCGAAAATCGCAACTCGAGTTTTCGACGGATCTACACGTTTCGAGACCTCTAGAATACGAAAAACCATTTTTAGCGTGACGTCTGTGTGTGTGTCTGTCTGTCTGTGTGTCTGTCTGTCTGTGTGTCTGTCTGTGCAGATTTTGTATCCACTCTAACTAAAAAACTAATAGACCGAATTTCACAAAATTTTGTAGGTAAGTCACTTGTGGGCGGGGCTGGTGCTGATTAGTTTTGGGTACGAGTCGGAATAAAACAACCCGCTTTTTTGTGAAATGGCCCGCAAAAGATTGTATCCACTGTAGCTGAAGAACTAATGGACCGAATTTCACAAAATTCGGTAGATAAGTCACGTTTAGGTCACCCTGGTGCTGATTAGATTTTGGTACGATTCAGAAAAAAATAACCTGCCTTTTTTTGCAGAATGGCCCGCAAAAATCGTCCAAATCTAAACTAAAGAACTACGTATGCTCAAATATATCCATTAAATAGTTGTTTATTACGTAATTTTTAGCGAAGAAAAGAATAAGACCAACCCCATTACATTAGGACTAGCCGTTCTCGAGATATTTTAGTTTTTCATATTTTCTCTACGCCACCTTTGAAAATAAGTCCGGTTACCGAATGAGAACGAAAATTGAATTAAAAGTGAAACAAATTTAATTAAAATAAAGAGAACATGGATATAAGTCTGCAGGGAAAGTCATGTGCTGCCCACATCAGATTTTACTTTCCCTGCAATACATGGTAATGTATAGGGAAAGTATTGGAATCATGCCGAAAATCGCAACTCGAGTTTTCGACGGATCTACACGTTTCGAGACCTCTAGAATACGAAAAAACCATTTTTAACGTGACGTCTGTGTGTGTGTCTGTCTGTCTGTGTGTCTGTGTGTCTGTGTGTCTGTCTGTCTGTGTGTCTGTCTGTGCAGATTTTGTATCCACTCTAACTAAAAAACTAATAGACCGAATTTCACAAAATTTTGTAGGTAAGTCACTTGTGGGCGGGGCTGGTGCTGATTAGTTTTGGGTATAATTCGGAATAAAACAACCCGCCTTTTTCGTGAAATGGCCCGCAAAAGTTTGTATCCACTGTAGCTGAAGAACTAATGAACCGAATTTCACAAAATTCGGTAGATAAGTCACATATAGGTCACCCTGGTGCTGATTAGATTTTGGTACGATTAAAAAAAAAATAACCTGCCTTTTTTTGCAGAATGGCCCGCAAAAATCGTCCAAATCTAAACTAAAGAACTACGTATGCTCAAATATATCCATTAAATACTCGTTTATTACGTAATTTTTAGCGAAGAAAAGAATAAGACCAACCCCATTACATTAGGACTAGCCGTTCTCGAGATATTTTAGTTTTTCGTATTTTCTCTACGCCGTCTTTGAAAATAAGTCCGGTTACCGAATGAGAACGAAAATTGAATTAAAAGTGAAATAAATTTAATTAAAATAAAGAGAACATGGATATAAGTCTGCAGGGAAAGTCATGTGCTGCCCACATCAGATTTTTACTTTCCCTGCAATACATGGTAATGTATAGGGAAAGTATTGGAATCATGTCGAAAATCACAACTTAAGTTTTCGACGGATCTACACGTTTCGAGACCTCTAGAATACGAAAAAACCATTTTTAGCGTGACGTCCGTGTGTGTGTCTGTCTGTCTGTGTGTCTGCCTGTGCAGATATTGTATCCACTCTAACTAAAAAACTAATTGACCGAATTTCATAAAATTTGACAGATAAGTTACTTGCGGGCAAATCTGGTGCTAATTAGTTTTGGGTACGGTTCGGGATAATAGAACCCGCCTTTTTTTGCGAAATGGCCCAAAAAAGCTTGTATCCGCTCTAGCTGAAAAACTAATGGGCCGAATTCCACAAAATTCGGTAGATAAATCACTTATGGGACACCTTGGTGCTGATTAGATTTTGGTACGATTCGAAAAAATAACCTGCTTTATTTTGCAAAATGGCCCGCAAATTTTGTATCCACGTTAACTGAAAAACTAATTGATCAAATTTTACAAAAGTTGGTACATAAGTCACTTGTAAGTAATGTGCTGATTAGATTTTGATACGATTCGGAAAAGAACAACCTGACTTTTTTTATGAAATGGCTCGCAAAAATTGTATATTTATACTGTAACTCAACTAAACGACTAAATTTTATAAAATTTGGTAGATAAATCACTTGTGGTCGACCCTGGTGCTGCTTAGATTTTGGTACGATTCGGAAAAGAACAACCTTTTTTTTTTAGGACATGGCCCGCTAAAATTTCATGTGTCCACACTAGCTAAAATACTAATTGACCAAATTTCACAAAATTTGGTAAATAAGGTACTTATGGGATACTTTGTGGTTGATTAGATTTTAGTACAATTCGGAGAAGAACAATCTGTCTTTTTTTACGAAATGGCTCGCAAAAATCGCCAAAATCTAAAAAAAAGACTACATATGTTCAAATATATCAATTAAATTCTTGTTTTATACCCAATTTTGACGAGGAAAATAATATAACGCACTCCAGTATGCTTTAGGACTAACCGTTTTCAAGATATTTGAGGTTTCTTTCATTTTTGTTACTCCGATTTCGGGAAAATGTCCAATTACCAAATAAAAACAAAAATCGAATTAAAAATGCAAATTTAGTGTTATTTGGTGCAATTAAATTACTCAATCTAACGAATTATTAAAGAAATAAAGAAAAAATATGAATTTGAGTCTGCAGGGAAAGTCATGTGCTGCCCACATCAGATTTTTACTTTCCCTGCAATACATAGTAATGTATAGGGAAAGTATTGGAATCATGCCGAAAATCGCAACTCGAGTTTTCGACAGTTCTACACGTTTCGAGACCTCTAGAATACGAAAAAACTATTTTTAACGTGACCTCTGTGGGTGCGTCTGTCTGTCTGTGCAATGTATGTATCCACTCTAACTCAAAAACTAATGGACCGAATTTCATAAAATTTGGTAGGCCTTGGGTATGACCCTGGTGCTGATTAGTTTTTGCTACGATTCGTAAAAACAGAACCTGCCTTTTTTTGTGAAATGGCCCGTAAAAATTTCATGTATCCACTCTAGCTGAAATACTAATTTACCAAATTTCACAAAATTTGGTAGATAAGTTACTTGTATAATACTCCGGTGCTGATTAGATTTTGGAATTAATCGGAAAAGAACAACCTGCCTTGTTTTACGAAGTGGCCCACAAAAATCGCAAAATCTATAAAAAGCTACGTATGTTCAAATATATCAATTAAATGCTTGCTTTATACGTAATTTTTGATGAGCGAAATAATAAGAACAACTCCATTACTCTAGGACTAACCATTCTCGAGATTTTTGAGATTCTTCGAATTTAGTCATGCCACTTTTAGAAAAATGTCTACTTACCAGATAAAAACAGAAATTGAATTATAAAAGCAAATTTAGTGTTATTTTGAGAAATTAAACTCAATTTAATGAATTATTAAAGAAAGAAAAATATGAATTTGAGTCTGCAGGGAAAGTCATGTGCTGCCAACATCAGATTTTTACTTTCCCTGCAATGCATGGTAATGTATAGGATAAGTATTGGAATATTACCAAAAATCGCAACGCGAATTTTCGACGGATCTACACGTTTCGAGACCTCTAGAATTCGAAAAATATATTTTTAGCGTGGCGTCTGTGTGTGTCTGTCTGTGTCTCTGTGCAATGTATGTATTCGCTTTAACTCAAAAACTAATGGACCAAATTTTATAAAATTTGGTAGGTAAGTCACTTGGATGTGACCCTGTTTCTGATTGGTTTTTGGTACGATCCGTAGAAACAGAACCTGTCTGTTTTTGCGAAAAGGCCTGTAAAAATTTCATTTATCCGCTCTAGCCTAAATACTAATTTACCAAATTTCACAAACTTTGGTAGATAAGTTACTTGTTGGATACTCCGGTGCTAATTTGATTTCGGTACGATTCGGAAAATAACAACTTGCCTATTTTTACGAAATGGCCCGCAAAATTCGACAAAATCTAAAAAAAAAAAAGACTACGTATACTGAAATGTATCAATTAAATTCTTGTGTTATACGCAATTTTTGACGAGGAAATGAGTATAACACACTATACTTTAGGACGAACCGTTCTCAAGATATTTGAGATTTCTTGCATTTTTGTAACACCGCTATCGGAAAAATGCCCAATTACCAAATGAAAACAAAAATTGAATTAAAAAATACAAATTTAGTGTTATTCGGTGCAATTAAACTCAATCTAATGAATTATTAAGGAAATAAAGAAAGTATGAATTTCAGTCTGCAGGGAAAGTTATGTGCTGCCTACATCAGATTTTTACTTTTTCTGCAATACATGGTAATGTATAGGGAAAGTATTGGAATCATGTCGAAAATCGCAACTCGAGTTTTAGACGGATTTACACGTTTTGACACCTCTAGAGTACGAGAAAACTATTTTTAGCGTGACATCTGTGTGTGTGTCTATCTGTCTGTGTGTCTGTCTGTCTGCCAGTGTGTCTGTGTAATGTATGTATCCACTCTAACACAAAAACTATTGAGCCGAATTTCATAAAATTTGGTAGGTAAATCACTTGTGGGCGACTCTGGTGCTGATCAGTTTTGGGTACAATTCGTTATAAAATGATAAAGATTTTTTTTGCGAAATGGCCCACAAAAATTTCCTCTATCCACTCTAGCTGAAAAAGTAATTAACCGAATTTCATAAAATTCGGCAGTTAAGTCTCTTGTGGGTCAACCTAGTGCTGATTAGATTTTTATACGATTCATAAAAAAATAACCTGCTTTTTTTAGCGAAATGACACGCAAAAATCGACTAAATCTAAAATAAAAACTAATATGCTTAAATATATCCATTAAATACCTGTTTTATATGTAAGTTTTAACGATGAAGCGAATAAGATCAACCCAATTACACTAGGACTAGCCGTTCTCGAGATATTTTATTTTTGCCGTATTTTCTCTACTCCACCTTCGAAAATAAGTCCAGTTACCAAATGCGAAAGAGAATTAAATTAAAAGTGAATTAAATTAATTAAAATAAAGAGAACGTGTATATAAGTCTTCAGGGAAAGCCATGTGCTTTCCACATCATATTCTTTACTTTCCCTGCAATACATGGTAATGTATAGGGAAAGTATTGGAATCATGCCGAAAATCGCAACTCGAGTTTTCGACGGATCTATACGTCTTGAGATTTATAAAATGCGAAAAAACTAGTTATAGCGTAACGTCTGTGTGTGTGTCTCTGTGTGTGTCTGTCTGTGTGTCTGTCTGTCTGTGTGATGTATTTATTCTCTCTAACTCAAAACCTAATAGACCGAATTTGATGAAATTTGATAGGAAATTTGAAATTTGATCTCTTGGATGTGATCCTGGCGCTGTTTAGTTTTTGGTACGATTCATAGAAACAGAATTCGTCTTTTTTGCGAAATGGCTCGTAAAAATTTCATGCATCTACTCTAACTAAAATACTGATTGACCAAATTTCACAAAATTTGGCAGATAAGTTACTTGTGGGATACTCTGGTGCTGATTAGATTTTGGTACGATTCGGAAAAGAAAAACCTGCCGTTTTTTACGAAATGAGCCGCAAAAATCCCCAAACCCTAAAAAAAGTATACGTATGGTCAAATGTATCAATTAAATACTTATTTTATACGTAATCTGTGACGAGGAAAATAATATAACCAACTCCATTACTTTAGAACTAACCGTTCTCAAGATAGTGGAGATTTCTTGCATTGTTATTACTCCGCTTTCGGGAAAATGCCCTATTACAAAATAAAAACAAAAATTACATTAAAAATGCAAATTTAATGTTATTTTGTGTAATTAAACGCAATCTAATGAATTATAAAAGAAACAAAGGAAAAATGAATTTGAGTCTACAGGGAAAGTCATATGCTGCCCACATCAGATTTTTTCTTTCTCTACAGTGCACTACCATGCACTATAGGGAAATTATTAGAATCATGTCGATAATCGCAACTCGAGTTTTCGACGGTTCTACACGTTTTGGGATATCTAGAACACAGAAAAACGATATCTATTATGACGTCTGTGTATATGTCTGTCTCTGTACAGTGTATGATATTCACTCTAAATCATAAACTAATTGACCAAATTTCAGAAAAATTTGTAGATAAGTCACTTGTGAATTACACTAGTGTTGATTAGATTTTGTTAAAATTCAAGATGAAGGAAGCTACATTTTTTTTTCAAAATGGTCCACAAAAGACGTATGTCACCATTCTAGTTAAAACTAATTGACCAAACTTCAAAAAATTTGGTATATAAGTCACTTTAAAGTAACTATTTTGCTGATTAGATTACACCCTTTAATCAACAATACTAGCAGAAAAGTGTTAACACATAAATTTTGGATCTTCAACATCTGTGAAGCAGCATATGCGTTATAAGCATGAGCCTATCTCTTGTGCAGACATCACTTTGTAAGAACATCACTTTGTGCAGACATCACTTTGCAGACATGTAGAGTAACAGCAAGCGATACATCCACATGTTTGACAGTCATATTTCAACGTCGATAACTACCTTGCTGTTTGATTCAGTCGAAATAAAATGCATTCTATTAAGAAGCGTTGCATTATGATACACTGATTTCAAAACATCTAAGCAAAGCTAGAGAAAACAGAAATTTAGGTAAATAAGTTTTGATTTAATTTATATAATATTGAAAACCAAAACCACCCAAAGCCTATACATAATATGCTAATAAATAATAATGCCTATAAATAAACACAAGAGCACAAACAAATAAATGCTTGTAAAAATGTATGCGATAGACGACAGATAATTAGGATTTAATAAATATTATATTGTGCATGATATGTGCATGGATATTTAAATAAATAAAATAAATATATGACTATCCAGTCAAATGTTTCAACAGGATATTTTAGAATGCATTAAACTTGTATAACTCGGCCGTCAGCTGCTTATGCCATCAAGTAACGCCATAATATTCTTCTTTGATCGTTTCCTTTATGCTCCGAAAATTCAAATTTAAAGAAATATTTCAAACACATGTATGCTGCATAAAAATATCGTCAATATAAAGCCCGCGTTATTCGTTTTCCTGAATTTATTCTTTTCATATGAAGTGCTTTGATATACGGTGGGATAGTGATGTAAAATTTGAAATTCTTGCAAATGCGGTAGAAAACTTGCACATTTATCTCTTTTGAACTGGCATAAATGACATTGCAAATAGCATTTGTGTTAACATATAATAGCTCGTTTTATTCCTGAATATTCCAATTTGGATTATATAAAATGCACATATGTCCATTATAGTAACCGTAAAATAAAATAAAATAAAATTTAGGATCTTCTTCCCATTGCGGATGATTATCTGATTAATAAGCTTAGATTTCATTTGCGCAATATATACAATGAAATTGTATAGTTGCTGCCTGTATTTAGTGTTACGTTCTATATTTAATTATAATAATTATTTAATACATTTTACTGGTGTCTTAGACACAGCAAATTTACGATCCTAGCTTACTTCGGGAGCTTAGCCCTAATGCAAAACATGTGAGTAACCCTATAATTACTTAATGATGGAGGATACCGCATTATTTCTAAAATTATAACTGGTGATGAAACGTACATACCGTTTTCTGACGTTCCAACATGTCTAGAAAGTAAAGTGTGGGTCTTTGAAGATGACCCCAAAACAACAATGGTGAAAATACAACGAGCATTGAAAAAGGTAATGTATGCCGTGTTCTTCAGAAGTACAGGTCTGGTCAAAGTTATAAAGCTGCAGGGACAGAAGACAGTTACAGCTAACTTGTACACCATTAATTGTCTTCCAGAAATTCGTCAGGAAGTGAATGTTAGGGGACTCATTCTTCACCATGACAATGCATCTTCTCATTTATCAAGAATGACAGTTGAATTTCTTGAACAGAAAAAAACATCAAACTGAGAGAAAATCTACCCTATTCTCCTGGCCAACGGTCGTACCGTGCTCAAAACACCGGTTTTCGTTAGATCACCGAAGTCAGGCAGCATCGGGCGCGGTTAGCACTTGGGTGGGTGACCATCTGGGAACACCGCGTGCTGTTGGCCCATTTCGGGCATGGTAGCTCGGTTGTTTGCGCGCTGAATTGCCGGCTGCCACAACTGCCACCGTGTGCATGTGGGTCAATAAGTCCTTCCGAGAGGTTGGTGGTAGGGGAAGGAGGGTACGGTCCCTGTGGATGCCTCCCCCACTGGGTTCCGGTCTAAATTGGGTGGCCCTTCCCGGCCGCCCAAACAGTTACCTTACACCTTTCTGGTAGGTCGGACGGTCTGTGTCTCAACAACAACCCTATTCTCCTGATCTTGCTAAGTGATACTTTTGGCAATTTTTTAATCTAAAGAAATAAATTAAGTGAGAGTTCCGAATTCAATTCCGAAGATGAGATTGATGAGGCTATAAAAGCATATTTTTCATCGATTCCAAGAAATGGATGTCGTGAAGCATTTAATCTTTGGAAAATTATCCTACAAAATTCCATTGGTGTTGAAGGGGAGTACTTCGAACATTCCGAAGAGTTGCTAAGTTTGACTTGTACCACTTAGTCGTATCTCAAAAATTTCAGTGTGACACTCGTAATATATATATATATATATATATATATATATATATATATATATATATATATATATATATATATATATATATATATATATATATATATATATATATATATAATCCCATAGAAATAAATCAATACGCGGCTTCACTTCTGTATACAGGGTGAGTCGGAATTGTTTTTACAAAAGCAGAGGGATGATAGTACCCCACCAGACGAGCAATAATTACCATGGAACATAGGGTCGAATTGCACTCTGAGAGGCAGAAAAGAGGCACATCGAACCGCGTCGATCATGAGGCAGTCAGCGCCTCGGACTTCATTGTGTACCTGCCTACGTAGTTTCTCCTACGCCAGACACGAACGCAGTTACAGTATGCAAATGTCCAGGGAGCAGAATCAGCATAACTGACTCCTAGTAGGTTCTGGCGATAGCCAATCAGAGCACACGTTGACCTTTCAAAACCGTCACAACATCAACGCTGCAAGTTATTCCCAAGATAACATTGTCGGACACGTTGCGTGAATGCTATGGCGGAGTACACCTACGAGGAATAGGCCGACATGCACCTCACATACGGTGAAGCCAAAGGCAATGGACGCGCAGCACAAAGATTGTACGAGCAGCGATCTCCAACTCGTCGTATTCCCAGTCATCCTGCCTTTGCCAGTGTCGATCGACGGCTGCGAGAAACCCAGTTGTTCACCATCGCTAGCAGCAATGTAAGACGTTCGCGAAATGCCTGAACTGTAAGAGCGAGTCCTGACGAGATTTTCAGCAGCTCCGTCCGCCAGTATGCGAGCGGTGGCAAACATAACGCGTGTTTCTCAGAAAGTGGTGTGGCGTATTTTACACGAGGAACGCATGCATCTCTACCACGGGCAGCAGGTGCAATCTTTGCACCCAGATGATTATCCCCGCCGGGCAGTCTTTGTGCAGTAGATGCTCGGGATAAAGAATACCGATCCAACATTGGCTGCATTGGTTTTATTTAGTGATGAGGCAACGTTCAGCCGAGAAGGTATTTTCAACAAGCACAATCAACACGTGTGGTCTGCCTGTAATCCCCACTGCACAACCCATCGTAAACACCAGCACCGAATTTCAGTGAACATCTGGGCTGGTATCCTTGGTGATTACCTGGTCGGCCCGTAAATTCTGCCATACCGTTTGTCCTTCGCAACACACCTATTTTTTGGAACACCTCCTGCCCAGTTTATTGCAGGCCGTTCCGCCCCCCATCCAGAGCGACATGTGGTTTATTCACAATGGAGCCCCGGCACACTTTTCCATCACGGTCAGGATTTTCTTGAATGCCACATATCCCGCACGCTGGATCGGACGTGGCGGACCTGTGACGTGGCCTCCTCGCTCACCAGACCTCAACCCACTGGACTTCTTCTTCTGGGACCACATGAAATCTTTAGTGCACGAGACGCCTGTAAACTCAGCGAAAGATCTCGTCGCGCGCATCGTTGTTGCCGCAGACCACCTTAACCCAACACCCGGAATCTTCGAAAGGGTGTGTCAGTCATTTCTTCGTCGGTGTTAATGGTGCAACGACATGCGTGATCGCCATTTTGAGCACTTGCTGTGAGTTTGTCGCTGCACAATAAATCTGTTTGTGCAACGTTTGGTATCGTTCATTCGCTTTCCCAACACTGGCGTATGTGCAGGTTCATATTCTAATTTTACACTTTTCTGCCTCTCTGAGTGCAATGCGACCCTATGTTCCATGGTAATTATTGCTCGTCTGGTGGAGTACTATCACCCCTCTGCTTTTGTAAAAACAATTCCGACTCACCCTGTATATATAAAGAGTATTTCTTTAACACTCTCATAAAACTATAGGATTTTTACCGATCACCCAGAGCATGATTCCATGAGCTTGGTTCAGAATAACAGAAAAGGGATCAATTCAAATTGATAAAATATTGTACTGTCATATCAAATACGTATGTGTTGTTGTTGAGACCCAGATCGTCCTTCCTACCAGAAAGGTGCAAGAAAACTGTTTTGACGTCCGGGAGGTGCCTCCCAATTTAGACCGGAACCCAGTGGGGGAGGCATTCAGTGGGACCGTACCCTCCTTCCCCAACCACTAACGTCTCAGAAGGAAATACGTATGTGTGTAAAATTTCAAGAGAATCGTTTCGGTATAGAAGTGGGACGAAAAGTGATTTCAATACTTAACTCAAACAAATAAACCAACCTAAATACGAGTTCAATAGTGCAAAAATTAAATCAACGACTTGTATCCATTTGTCGACAGCTTTTTAATATGATAATATCAAGGACAATGTGTGATATGATTTATGATACGTATATAACAATACATGCATTCATGAAAATGTTAAACTCTTATATACATATGGCTTTTACTATTAAGTAAAATAATGAAAACTTCCATATAAAAATACAAAGCTCTCCAAACTAATTCTTCAGTATTCATCACTATGAATTTTTAAATTCAAATATGCTCCAAACTACAATATGAAGAATAATAATTATAAAACTTGCTTTCCTGAATGCATTTTTTGAAAAGGTAACTTTATACATTTTGTATAGTGTATTATTTTCTATACAAATCCTTCTTCATGCTATTTTAAGAATTCATGAAATTTGAAAGGTATTTCTAAGTCATCTAACTTTTATCATGGAACAGTCATATTTTATGTATAGAATATTCGTATGTTAATAAATATTTCAAGATTTTAGAGTCAGCAGTAAGAAAACGGGGTCGCATAGCTTATTGAACGTTATACGCAAACAGAGCAGAGATAAATATAGAAATAAAGAAAATATACCGAAATATAGAAATATGTAAAACTATAAAAATATAAATATATTGCTGTCTTCTATAATATTTCATTTTATATCCCGATATGGGAACATATGATTCTCCCTCTAGACTTAAACGATTGCTTTTTACTTTCCTTATATACATTATGTATAAGGAAAATATTGTGACGGGGTCGAAAATTCGAATTTGAGTTTTCGACGGGAGAGCACGTTTCAAGCATCCCTGATCACGAATCAAACATTTTTGAAGTGATTTCTGTGTGTGTGTGTGTGTGTGTGTGTGTGTGTGTGTGTGTGTGTGTGTCTGTGTGTATGTGTTTGTGTGTGTGTGTGTGTGTGTGTGTGTGTGTGTGTGAGTGTGTGAGTGTGTGTGTGTGTGTGTGTGTCAGTGGGTATGTGGAGACGATAACCGACGAACGAATGGACCGATTCCAGCGAAATTTGGTACAAAAATCACAATCCATAAACACTGGAAGCCTATTGTTTTTATACGCAATCGAATGTTCAGAACCCCCCTAAATTTCCAAATGAAATTTTGAAAAAATCGTCAAAAAATCAAAACCACTAATAAAGTTACGTAAATAGACATTTCTTATGTAATTTTTTATTAGAAAAGGATTGGCTTAAATTTTAGAACGCTAACATGAACCGTTTTCGAGATATTGTACATTTTTCAAAAAAAATATCAAAAAGTCATATAAAATAAAATAAAAATTTTCCTATTGAGAAACATGTTCACTTTTCATATGTAATACCATGCGATAAATTGAGTGACATCATTCTCGTGGATCTAGCTCGTTACATTCATGAGAAAAGATACTTTGAATAATACTTTTGTATTTGAACGCCAATAGTCATTTATTTATAAGCTGTAAGAATAACTTATTTCTTAGTGCATAACGCTTGGCGAGATTTTGGCGACGAATTTGGCGGAATGTCGCCAACTTGGCGACTTTTTTTAAATGTTGCCAAATTAACGAAAATCTCGTCAAATGGATAAAAACGACGCTAAATCAATGAAAATGACGATTAATTGTCGAAAATTCATTATCTTGGAAAGAATATTAGTATCAACTATAAGAAAAACCTATTTTTTTACTGTAAAAGTAGCAAATTCATTACATTATATAAGGAAAGTCATGTGTTGCCCACAACAGATTTTTATATATCTTATATTCATTCAATTGATTTTTCATTTGGACTATAATGAATGAATTCATTATCTACTTAAAATTTTGAGTATTCAGTATTTAAAATGAATTTCTTGAAAAATTGGTGAATTTTATACGTCCCCAACTCAATAATATCCTGAAAAATAAATATCTGAAAAATAAAATTTTCATGTTTTTATTTTTCAGATGTTTTATATAAAAATGATGTTTTCATTAATACGTGTTTAAACTTATTTTTCTTTTTATTAACTGACACTGAATCTCCAGTTTTATGCTGCCACAAACACTTTATTGTAATCCGCATCAGCGTAATGCATAAGTTATCTAGCTGAAAGTTACCATAAAAATCGACCAGATACATTTTGAGCTAGAGTACATACATATTTTTCACACGCACACACACACTTTCCTTCGTAAATACTTTAAGGTAATAATTCGTAATACATTCCACGTAAAATACTTTCCGTCTGCAAATATTGCAGGGTATGCTTTCCTTATACAAATATTGTAGGGTATACTTTCCTTAAACAAATAAAGCAGGGTGTACTTTCAGTATGTATATATTGCAGGGCATGCTTTCTTTATACAAATATTGCAAGGGATGCTTTATTTATGTAAATATTGTAAAGTAAAAATGTGACAAAATACATTTTGTTGCATATACACAGATCCGATGGGAATTGAACATGATTTTCCCAATAGATTCATTTTACTTTCGCTACCAAATTCTAATCAGTATTATGGTAATGTAAAGTATTTGAAACGTATCACACATTTGAACTCGAGTTTTAGACATAGCGATTCAGTCACTACAGAACACTTAAAAAAGCATATTTGTATTGTGACTTCGGTGTATGTGTGGCTATCTGTGTGCCTATGCAATGTATGTATCCACTTAAGCTCAAAAATCTGATGTGGGCAACAGATGACTTTCCTTATATAATGCAATGAATTTACTACTTTTACAGTTAAAACAAGAAAGATCAATCATGCATAAGCATTGATTATGAAACACTTTCCAACTGAAATGTAATTTCATTTAAAAATTTCAAAAATGTGATTCATTCAGTGGTAATATCTTTTACATTATCACAGTACTACAGTAATTTATTATACTTAAATATTTAAAACTGTACCGAAATATAAATCATCTGATTCTTTATGCAAAATCAATGAATATTTCATTCATATAACTTGTATTCCAGACTCCAGAGCTAAATAATTTTGTGTGAAAAAAATTCAGCAATTCTTATGTAATTCATCTTACAATCGCTTGAGATATTTGCATTCTGCATATGTTAAAATTAGGCTTCCTTGAAGAAATAATAAAAGTTTAGGGATCATTTAAAATCACAACTATTGTAATTGCATAGGCACGGAATTTAGATACACAGATAATACACAGATAATATATATGTGTATGTGTATGTACTCAAAGTATTGGAATCGTGCCGAAGATCGGAACTCGAATTTTCAAAGGATCTACACGTTTTGGGACTTCTAGAACACGAAAAAACTACTTTTAGGAAGACGTCTGTGTGTGTAAGGGTGTATCTGTGTATGTTTCTGTGTGTCTGTGTGGATATTACATCCACTCTAATTGAAAAACTAATGGACCGAATTTCATACAATTTGGTAGGTATGTTTTTTGTGGGAAATCCTGATGTTCATTAGATTATAGTACAATTCGTAATAAAAGAATCTGCCTTCTTTGCGAAATGGCCGCAGAAATTGCCTTTATCCACTCTAGCTAAAAACTAATGAACCAAATTTAACAAAATTTGGTGTATAATATTTCAATAACCGACAAGTGATTTATATACCAAATTTAACAAAATTTTGTATATAAGTCATTTGTAGGTTATTCTAGTACGATTCGGGAAAAAGGAATGGGCTATTTTTGCGAAATGGCCCGCAAAAATCGTTATATATAAAAATAAAAGACTACGTGTGCTCAATTATATCAATTAAATTCCTATTTTATATGTGATTTTTGACAACAAAAAGAATAAGACTAACCCCATTACTCTAGGACTAGCCGTTCTTGAGATATTCTAGTTTTTTCGCGTTTTCGCTACGCCACCTTTGACAATAAGTCCAGCTATCAAATGAGAACCAAATTTAAGTTTAACGTGTAAATTCAATGTCATTTAAAATACTTATGTTGTGCAGATAAACTCAAATTATCATTGAATAAATAAAGAGAACGAATATGAGTCTGCAGAGAAAGACATGTGCTGTCCACATCAGAATTTTTAACAATATTACAACAATGATTTATAGAAGTGAACGGGGATTATTTTCAGGCAATGATTTATAGAAGTGCACGGGGATTATTTTCAGGCCATTTCGAAAAAAATGTATGATCTATATTTAAAGATCCATCAAATTTTTGTCGAATAAAATGTTCAACAAATTTAAGCTGTGTACCAAATTTTAACTCTCTAGGACATAGGGAAGTGCATTTAAAATGCCATCAAATAAATTTATCATGAAGAGTTATATAAAATTTAAAAAAAAAGAAAAATTGTTATCTACCAAATTTACTTTAAAATATGAAGCCACTCCCATATGCAAAACGTTTAAACAAATGGAGAGATATTTATTATATAATATCTCTTTCTTTTCTTTCTGGAAGATATCCCAAAGTCAGAATTTAATTGAATTTGTTTTTTTCCCTATATTAAATATTTTTTTTAATTAAAAAACTACTTAACATATTTTACTGAATTTTTTTTATATATTCTATGGGATAATGTGAATATTTCCTAAAAATTTCGAAGCAATTCGTGAATTTTAAATTTACTTAAAAAATGTTTGAAAAATTAGGTCCCATAGGGTTCAATGTATTTCATTTTTTCAACCCGGGTTCAATAAAAAACTAATTGGGTGATATTATTTATTTATATTCCCATAGGTCCTACAGACCGACTGAACAACATACTAAAATTTCATTTTGATAAACTCATTTTTACGGCAGTTATCGTGCTAACGGACAGACAGACAGACAGACAGACAGACAGACAGACAGACAGACAGACAGAATGAACAAAGTCATAAACACTTTTCAACTTTGTTGTAAAGTGTTAAAAATGTAATTCTTATAGTAGATACTTTTATTCTTTTCAAGATATTAAATTTTCTTCAATTAGTCGTCATTTTCATTGATTTAGCTACAGTTTTATCAATTTGGCAAGATTTTTGTTAATTTGGCAGCAATTAGAAATGTCGCCAAGTTGACGACATTCCGCCGAATTCGTCGCAAAAATATCGCTAAGCGTTATGGACGGAGAAATAAGTTATTCTTACAGCAGATAAATGACTATTGTCGTTCAAATACAAAATTATTACTCAAAGTATCTTTTTTCATGAATGGAAAGAGCTAGATCCACGAGAATGATGTCAACCAATTTATCGTTACATATGAAAAGTGAACATGTTTCTCCATAGGATTTTTTTTTATTTTATGTAACTTTTTGATAATTTTTTTTTAAAAATGTGCAATATCTCGAGAAAGGTTCATGTTAGCGTTCTAAAATTTATGTCAATCGTTTTCTAATAAAAAATTACATAAGAAATGTCTATTTGGGTAAATTCATTAGCAATTTTGATTTTTTGACGGTTTTTTCAAAATTTCACTCGAAAATTTAGGGGGGTTCTGAACATTCGATTGCGTATAAAAACAATAGGCTTCCAGTGTTTATGGATTGTGATTTTTGTACCAAATGTCGTTCGATTCGGTCCATTTGTTCGTCATTTATCGTCTCCACAGACTCACTGACCCACACACACACAAACAAACACACACACACACACACACACACACACACACATACACACACACACCACTTCAAAAATGTTTGATTCGTGATCGGGGATGCTTGAAACGTGCTCTCCCGTCGAAAACTCGAATTCGAATTTTCGACCCCGTCACAATACTTTCCTTATACATTATGTATATAAGGAAAGTAAACATCATTTGAAAAAATTTTACTAAATTCGTAAGGGAAACAAAGCCTTCTGAGACTTCCTGGTGCTGATTAGATTAGATTTGATACGATTCGATTAAATGGAATATGGGATTTTAGTATAAAATGGTCCGCAAAAATAGTCACAATCTGAAATGTAAGACAAAATATGCTGAAATTTGTTAATTAAATGTATGCTTTTTACGTGATTTTTAACGACAAAACGAGTAGGACTAACTCCATCATTCTTGGATGAACTATTTCAAAATTTGGAATTTTTAGACAATCAAGATGTTTTACACAGAAATTAAAAACTAATTGATGAAATGTCTTAAAATTTGGTAAGTTTCTTGTCGATTCCATTCTCCGGGTGCAGATTCTATATTGATACTCTTCGAAAAAAAAGAACTAACTTTTTCGTTGAAAAATAGCCCGCAAAATCTTTAGAAACTAAATTAAAGGACTAACTAATTATTAATTAAATATTAATTAACTACTTGCTTTATATGCTATTTCTACTAAATATTTATTACTTTCTTTATATACATAAAGTATAAGGAAATTATTGTGGCAGG
The DNA here is from genome assembly GCA_951213105.1 of Amaurobius ferox. Lineage (NCBI taxonomy): Eukaryota > Metazoa > Arthropoda > Arachnida > Araneae > Amaurobiidae > Amaurobius > Amaurobius ferox. The sequence continues at coordinate 27,288,899 of OX578145.1, forward strand.
ATCGAAAATTCGAATTCGAATTTTCGACGGGAGAGCATGTTTCAAGCATCCTTGCTCACGAATCAAACATTTTTGAGGGGATGTCTGAGTGTGTGTGTATGTGTATGTGTGTGTGTGTGTGTGTGTGTGTGTGTGATTGTGTGTGTGTGAAATTTTGTGTGTGGATGTGTGTGTGCGTCAGTGAGGCCGTGGAGTGAGGCCGTATCTCACGAACGAATGGAGCGATTCGAATGAAATTTGGTACAAAAATCACAATCCGTAAATACTGGAAGCCTATTGTTCTTAAACGCAATCGAATGTTCAGAATCCACCTAAATTTTCGAGTGAAATTTTAAAAAAATCATCAAAAAATCAAAACCTTTAATAAAGTTACGCAAATAGACACTTTTTATGTAATTTTTCTTTAGAAAACGATTGGCATAAACTTTAGAACGCTAGCACGAACCGTTCTCGAGATATTGCACATTTTTTAAATTATTTTTTTATCAAAAAATCCCATAAATTAAAACAAAAAATTAAGTGTTGAAAAACAAGTTCACTTTTCATATGTAATATCATGCGATAAATTTGGTGACTTCATTCTCGTGCATCTAGCTCGTTCCATTCATGAGAAAAATACTTTGAGTAATAATTTTTTATTTGAACACCAATAGTCATTTATCTGTGATAAGAATAACTTATTTCTCCATCCATAACGCTTGTCGAGATTTTGCCGACGAATTTGTCGGAATGTCGCTAACTTGGTGACACTTTTTTAAATGTTGCCAAATTAACGAAAATCTCGACAAATGGATAAAAATGATACTAAATCTACAAAAATGACGACTAATTGTCGAAAATTCAATATCTTGGAATGAATATAAGTATCTACTCTAAGAATAACCGTTTTTTTTTAGTAAATTCATATAAGTAGTAAATTCATCGCATTATATAAGGAAAGTCATGGGTTGCCCACATCAGATTTTTTATGTGTGATTGTTAAAGAAAAAATGAAAATGAATAAGACCAACTGCATTACGCTAGAACGAATAGTTTCCAAAATTTTTAAGTTTTCTGGAATTTCGAGTAGACGTTATTAAATGCGCCATGTTGCTAAATTAAAAAGAAGACTTATTAAAACTGCAAGCTGGATAAAATATAAAGTATCCGTATCAAATAAAATCTGCAGAGATTGGCATATGCTACCCACATCATATTTTTTCTTTATCTTTATTTCTCCACATACACAAAATTAAACTTAAGCGCAGAACAACACATATGAAATCTAAGTTTGAAATTCATTGAATTTTCTTCATTTGGCGACTTGTGCATTTTAAAATGCTGTCAGTTTGCTTGCAATAATAATAATAATAAAAAACCACATAAACTGCAATATTTTGTTAACAAATATGAGTATGTCTAGACTTATGATTGATTGACTCAATTTTTCAAAATATTATATTTAATAAAGCATTATAAGTGATAGTTTAAAAAAATGGTTCAGATATTGGTAACCTTACTTTTGGGATAATATGGTCTAAAGCCATTATAGCAACATTCCTTTTTGTTTTCAATGAATTCAGAATAAACGCATGTTTTTCCAATATATAAAACGCTTTGATTATGTTCTGCGTGTTGCCAATCATGGAAAGTTAAATATTTTCTATCAGCCGAGGTTAAAAAGGAAACCGATAAACCATGGTTGAAACCAATTGGGTTCAGTTAGTTAATCATCGAACGACAATGTCATCAACCCAGAAAGGTTCAAATTGTTTTTCCCTGTAATAATGTTTTTACCTGATTAATACTCGTAACAACTGTTTGTAAGATGAGTTGCAGTTATTGTAAAGATATGCGGTTCTCTTAAAAACAGGCGATAAATATGTACCTAACAAGTCAATAAAATAAATTTTGATAATTTTCTTCAACAGTGTCCTTTACACCATTAAAAATCAGGTATTAATACATTTAAACATATTGAGTATTTTACTTCAGATTTTGACAATTTTTGTGAGTCGGTAAAGTATGCCAATTCCATTTTTCAAAACCATATTAAAATATAATCAGTACTAAAAAAACAAATAAGTGACTTAATTACTAAATTTAATGAAACAAAGTCAAATTGCTTTATAGCTAGAGTTATTATATATATTGCACAGACAGACGCAATGACAACGTAACTGAGGTCATGTTAAAATAAATAAACCGTTTTCTAGAATGTCAAAAGCGTTTAATCCCACACAAAAATGGAAAATGAATTTTCAACCCAATTGTAATCATTGAAATACTTTTCTTATATATTATCATATATTGTAGGGACAGTAATAATACACATAAGTATACAGTTTTTAAGCACTAATTTGTCAAAGTATAAGTTTTTCCTCACCAATAGGATAAAAATATTCGGTATGTAGAGTTAAAGTCTGCAAAATAACACTATACATAAATAATAAGAATTGGGGAAATTTCCAACCTGAAGTTAGTTTCTAAAATGAAACCTGGCAACGTTATATATTTTGCATTATGTATAATATTCCCCTTCCGAACACAAATGTCCCTTGAAGACACTTTGGAAATGTATAAAACTTGTATATAACTCGACAGTCAGCTGCTTTTGTCACCAAGATGCCTGAAGATATCCATTTTATTTTATCATTTTCTTGATATGCGAAAATTTAAATTCCAAGAAATATTTCAAAAATATGTACACTGTATAAATCTGGGGTGAAGTTGCTTTAGGAATTTTATTAAACATGATTATTTTAAAGAAATTATTTATGAATGAGATTTCTTATGGCGGTAAAAAGTGTGTTCAATTCAGTTTTGACGCAGCTATTAGGCATTTTTATTCTCTTTTGCATGCTTATTTCGTAGAGCCACACGAGTTTTCGGTAAAACCGGAAGTGACATCAACACAAACGAAAGTGAAAAATCTTTTGGGAACCCCCTACCTCCTCTGAAATCCATGGCTGAATCCATATAAGTTATCCTCTAATCTTTGTCTATAGCCAATCCTGAGAAATAGCTGTTTCATAGAAATAATTTGAACCGTAGAAGAAACCGGAAATGGAAAATCGTAATAAACCCCCATATCACATACAGAATTCAATGCTGATCTATATCAGTCGATTTGATATCAGCCATCAATAAAACTCTATTTTTAGATCGTCTCAAAAACAGGTGATGCAAGACAAATGTAAATTTTTAATTTAAAAAGACTTAATCAGAATCAGAAGTGAAGATAATTAGGAAGTCCCCTACTGTGTCCAAAATCTGATTATAAATTCATATCAATCATTGCGTCTAAGCTCTATCCATAGAGAATGCTAAGAAATACATGTTTCAATGCAATCTTTGAACCGGGAGGAAAAACAGAGCCGGAATTGAAAATACTTAGTGAACAGCCCTACCTCCTCCAGAATTTGATTCTAAATGCTTATCACTGACTATAACCTAGCTTTGTGAATAGCAGAACCTGAGATAAAGATGCTTCAAACTTATGTTTGGTAAAAACAATGGTAATGCAAAACATTTTGATACCAATAAAAGAGGCGTCAAGTTAATATAATTTAAATAATTTACCCGAAATAATTTAAATCATTTACGAAACATACAAATCTAACCAACACTGGTTTTCAATATTTTAACCCATTATAGTACTTCTATGTATTCTAGAGAATGTGGCAATACACATAAATAAGTAGTTTTTAAACTCCAAAGTGCCAAAGTATATGTTTCCCGCTGAATAGGATAAAAAAGGTTCGGGATGTCTATCCAGAGTTTAAATCTGCAAGAGTTATAAATAAAGATTAAGATAAAAAAATTTATAACTAAAGGTAGTCTCTGAAATGAAAACTGGTAACATCATACATTAAGTATATTATTTCGTTTCCACACACAAATGTTTCAATTCGACATTTTGGAAATGTATAAAACTTGTAGCCGGCTGCTTTTGTCATTAAGGAGCCTCAAGATATCCATTTTTTATCATTTCTTGATGTGCTGCAAATTCAAATTTAAAGAAGTATATAAAAACATGCACACTGTACAAAAATGGGGCGAATCCATTTTATGCGTTTCTTTTAAAATAATTATTTTTTTAAGAAATAATGTATGGATGAGATTTCAAATGGTGGTACAGCATTCAAAGGTGTGCACAGTTCATTTTTGACGGATCTACGTATTAAGCATTTTTCTCTTTGGCATAGTTATTTCTTACAGTCAAACTAGTTTTCAGTAAAACTGGAAGTGACATCCGTACTACCGGAAGCGGAAATATTTTGGGAATTCTCTACCTCCTCTAGGATTCGAAATATCCAAAGTTTAAATCTGCAAAAAGAACTATAACTAAAGATACAGGTATGAAAACATTTCATACTTGAAGGTAGTTTCTGAAATGAAAACGGGTAATATCATACATTTTGTACTAAGTATAGTATTCCGTTTCCGCACACAAATGTTTCAATTCGGCATTTTGGAATTGTGTAGCTGATTCTGTCATGAATGTGTATGCTCAAATTTTCCTTCCCTCCCCCCAAAGTTGGGAAACTGCCGTCATTATTCCCTTGGTGAAAAATAGTCTAAATTTAACCCTTGCAGAAAGCTGCGGACCGCTGCGCCAGTCCGCTTGCAATCAACTTTAGTTGTTTCCTTTAATTTTTACATATTTTATTCAATGACGTGTTCTTATGCTCTCTCATCGTCTTTATAAACTTTAAATTTGACTATTGTATATTTTATCAAGTCTAAGCTTTCCCTTAACCTCGTCCCCATTACCTCTTCTAGGCAGTCGGCCACTCCCAAGACAAAATCACCATCAAGCTACATCGAAAGATCCAGAACAACATCCTGCTAAAGAGGCATGACGAAAATCTCTACTCATCTAGGAAAAATGCAAAATCTGGCATTATTCACAAATTCGGTGTGGAGATAAGTGCTGACGCACAGGCCCCCCCGTACTGTATCGTCTTGACATGGCTCAAAGAGCCTTAAGATATCCATTTCTAACACTTTACAACATAGTTGAAAAGTGTTTATTACTTTGTTCATTCTGTATGTCTATCTGTCCGTTTGCACGATAATTGCCTTAAAAATGATTTTATCAAAATGAAATTTTAGTATGTTGTTCAGACGGTCTGTGGGACCTATGGGAACATAAATAAATAATATCACCCAATTATTTTTGGATTGAACCCGGGTTGAAACAAAGAATAACACTGAACCTTGTGGAACCTACTTTTTCAAATAGTATTTAAGCGTATTTATAATTCACAAATTGCTTCGAAAGTTTTAAGAAATATTCAAATTATTCTATCGCAAATATAAGAAAAAATTCAGCAAAATATATTCAGTAGCTTTTAAAATAAAAATGAAAATAATAATTACACCCATATCATATGAATAGATCACGAGACCCACTTCAAAAGACAATATGGCATCCATTTTGTGTCAAAATCGTGTTGTTTAAAGTTACTTTTAATTTATATTTAGTGTTGTATCCGTCCAAAAACCTCTTTATTTTTACGTAATTTCTGTGCATCTATATTATGAAATGGCGCAATTACAATATATTTTTGTTTAAACGATCAATGTCACCCATCTTGTGTCAAAATCGTGATTTTTAAAGATCTTTTGAATTTATATTTAGTGTTGTATCCGTCCTAAAACCACTTTATTTTTTTTTTAATTTCTGTGCATCTATATTCTGAAACAACGCAATTATAATATATGTGAGTTTAAATTATGATTAAACTTTGATTATTTCTACAACGAAGATTAATTTTCACTTACGGAGAATGTAAACACATCAAACTGTAAGATGGATTCTATAAGAATTGCTAAACTGCTTTAATGCAAAATTATTTAGATCTGGAGTCTGCAATATAGCTGATATGAATGAAACATTCATTGGTTTTACATAGAGACGCAGATTATTTTATAGCAGACTTTTTCTATGAAGTTTCAACCATAGAGTTAAATTACTTTTACCTCAATCGTTTTAAGTTTTTAATAAAATAAATTAGTGTAGTATTGTGATGAATGAAAGGGATGGACAAAACGTGTATGAATGAAATATTTACTGCTTTTTAATAGAGAGCCAGACGATTTATATTTCAATAACGTCATTTGAATAAAGTTCAGTTTTTTCGATGAAGTTTTAAATTTTCAAATATAATAAATTATTGCAATATTGTGATAATTTTAAAAATTATTACCGCTGAATGTATCGCATCTTAGAGAAGTTTAAATAAAATTGCATTGCGATTGGAAAGTGTTTCATAATCAATACTTTATGCATGTGTGTATCAATGCTTTCTTAATGTGCAGTGAAGTTCAAATTTAAAGAAGTATTTTACAAAAATGCACATTGTAAAAAAATGGGATGAATCCAATTTATGCGTTTCATTTAAAATAATTATTTTTAAGATTTAATTTCGGAATGAGACTTCTCATGGTGGTAAGGAATTTGAATTTGTGCACAGTTCATTTTTGACGGAACTACGTATTAATCATTTTTATACTCTTTCGCTTTCTTATTCCATACAGTCATACAAGTTTTCGGTAAAATTGGAAGTGACATCTGCACAACCGGAAGCGAAAATATTTTGGAAATCACCTACCTCCTCTAGAATTCGATATACCCAGAGTTTAAATCTACAAAATGAGTTATAATAAAAATTGGGATAAAATATTTTATACCTAAAGGTAGTTTTTGAAATGAAAACTGGTAACATCATACATTTTGTATTAAGTATATTATTTCGTTTTCGCAGACAAATGCTTCAATTTGACATTTTGGAAATGTATAAAAACTTGTACCCAGCTGCTTCTGTCATCAGCCTAAAGATATCCATTTTTATCATTTTCTTGATGTGCTGAAAATTTAAATTTAAAGAAGTATTTAAAAAAAAAATCAGAATGTACAAAAATGGGGTGAAACCACATTATGCGTTTCATTTAAATTATTATTTTTAAGTAATTATTTATGAATGAGACTTCGCATTGTGGTAAATAATTTGAAGGTGTACACAGTTCATTTTTGACGAATCCACGTATTAATCATTTTTATTCTCTTTTGCGATTTTGTTCCATACAGCAAACGAGTTTTCCGCAAAATTGGAAGTGACATCTGCAAAATCGTAAGTGAAAACCTTTGGGGAATCCCTTACATCTTCTAGAATTTGATGTACCAAGAATTTAAGTCTGTAAAACGAACTATAAATAAAGAGTAGGATATGAAAAAATTTCATACCTGACGGTAGTTTATGAAATGAAAACTATTAACATCATATATTTTGTATTAAGCAACATCTTTCTATTAAACTCACAAATGTCTCAACAGGACATTTTATAAATTATAAAACTTGTATATAACTCAAGCGTCAGCTGCTTTTGCCATCAATGAGCTTCAAGATATACATTTTTTATCATTTTCTTTATGTGCTGCAAATTCAAATTTTTAGAAACATTTCAAAAATATGTACAATGGCTTGAATCCATTTTATGCGTTTCATTATAATCGATTATTTTTAAGAAAGTAAAAAACATATTATGGAATGGAAAAAATACATAGGATTGAAAATATGTGTATCAATGTAAACTAATTTTTGAATAGAAGCAGATCTCACTTGATGGTCCCATTCATCGCTGGTGAAAAATGATTGAAATAGATTATAGATTGTGATCAGCATAAGGAAGACCTTAATGTGATAACAAAGAACAAAACTCCTTTCAGAACGCATTTAAAAATATTGGCGATTCAAGTTTTTATAGCAGTTACTTTACTACAGTGACAGATAATGCAGAATATAATTTCAGCTCAACCCGCCGTTGGCAACTTTAATATATAGAGTGTAATCGATCGTAGATATCCATATATATGTGTGCGTGTGTACCTCTGTATACCTATCCTATAAATTTTTTTGGAATTGGGATTAAATTACGACATCCTTGCCATTTCTTAAACTGTATCAGTTTAAGTACAAAGGAAAAAGTTAAATACACAACTTAAGGCGTTAAAAGTTAAAATTTTAAGTAGAAAGTCAAAAGGAAAGTAAAAAAAAAACACCATCAGTTAAAAAGTTTATGGTGCAATGCTTGCTATAACAATATCCTGTTGAAAGAAGCAAACAAAAAAAAACAAATTTTTCTTCTATTGTTACTTGCCATGCTCTTTTGCTGCCTCTTTGGATTAAAGTTTGCAGTTAACATACATTTATTTGCAACACAAAGAAAAATTAAAAATAACTAAGCAAATAGTTTTAAAAAATCAACAAATAAAAAATTTAAAAAAATATCTGATGGGAGATCTTATAAGAGATATAAAAAAAAGTTGTTTTTCAAAATCTAGATTTTCAATTTTTTTAGAGTTTGATTCAAATAATAACTGTATTTATCCAACTTCATTAAAAAATATTCTAGAAACGTTTAACGGCAGCTTTGAAAAATAATTTTCGAAGTATGGTATACAACTTTCTTTTTATATAATTTTTGGCTAACGTTCAAGTTGTTTATTTCTACCTTGGTTTGGTAGACATGAAGTTTTGGATTCTATCCAAATTATATAAGTGTAAAAGTCACGCTTCTCTTTTCGAAATTATTACAGTATGTGACATATGTGCTAATGCACATATAATGAGGCATCTTCTTATTACATGAACCAATTATTTAATTTTTTTGTACTAATATACATAAAAAGTAGAAACCGTAAAACAATATAATACTATCTAAATTTGTTTAGAGAAAAAAAAGGGAAAAATGTTCGAACCTAAAATATTTACAAAACTTTCCCAAATTTCCAGCAATACAAATTACGTAATTTATGCATTGTTAACAACTAAGTTCGTATTTAATGTGTCTATTATTCACAAAAATTAAGCTACTCAAATAAAATTAATTTCCTTTATAAACGAAGATAATATGCACCGAAAGTCACAATTTTAATTTTTGATATTACGTAATTTATGCATTGTTAAAAACTAAGTTCGCATTTAATGCGTCTAATATTCGCAGAAATTAAGTTATTCAAATAAAATTAATTTCCTTTATAAACGAAGATAATGGGTACCGAAAGGAACAATTTTAATGTTTGATATTATAGTATCAATCTTCCTTACTAAAGGATCAGTTAAAAGAAGAATGCATTTTAATATGAAGTAGTATATTTTTTTCGCATCCAATGGGGCTGGATATTAGATGTTTTTTCAATGCAAATAGACGTGAAATAGATGTAGGGTTAGGATAAACATTAGGGGCATCGTTGATTTTATTGGATATAACATAACGGCTGTCTTACATTCCACAGTATATATGGCTACAGTATATGGAATAATATATGGACCTACAGTGTATGTATTCTTGAGAAATATCGTGTCTCTTAACCACTTTTACCACCCGTGATTTACTCGTTGCTTTATACATGTAAACATATTTGAACTAGAAGTAGAGATGGGAAAGGTTTGCACCTTCGCTGATTATATTCGCCATAATGAATGTCCAATGTACAACAGTATATGGCGGCATGATGTATGTATCCGCAATGCATAGATTATTGTAACATATCGTGTTTCTTATTCACTTTTACCTCATATGATTGATACTCGTTTTTCAAAATCAAACAGATATGAATTTGAAGTATATATGGGAAAATATTTACAACCTCGTTGATTCTATCCGATATAATGAATGTCCAATGTTCTACAGTATATGGGACCACAGTATGGATTCTTGAAGCTTATCGTTTTCCGTAACCATAATTACCTCTCGGATATAGATACTAATTATTTTTAAATACAAATCGATGTTAATTAGAAGTAGAGATATGGAAAATGTGTATCCTCCTTGATTCTAAATGATATTATGAATGTTCCATAATTAATGGAAGAGTTTTATCTATGGCCGTGAATTATATTAGAAAGCAAACATCGCAGATATTATAATATATCCGCTAAGGTTTCATAATATTTCAGATAATGAGGCCATTAATATATTAAGTTTAAACCCTCAACTCCTCTATGATAACTAAATAGAGTACGAAGGAAAAGCAATATAATTTATTAACATTATTTCAAAGAATTCACCTCACAGAAAAGTTTTGTTATATACACCAGATCGTGTAGCTTTCGTTCATACTTTTTGATATCAAAAACTGGCCAGACTTTAGAATGATGCATTAAACACGCCCCCTGAAAGGTAGACACGCCCCAAAAATCGATTCAAAAGATATGTGAATGATACGAAAATTGCTGTTGAGCTTTATGGATACGTGTTTCTGATTCGTAAATATTTTCTAGAAAAGCGATAACAGAGGTGAAGTTCGTATGATCTATCGTTGGTGATAATCACTACCAAGATCTTCTCTTCCTCTGATACTAGATCATGTCGAAATGAGAGTTTCAAAAAACTATTGATAATCGTAGTCCGGTTTATAGATCTCCAAAAGTTAATTTTCACTCACCAACTTGAAAACAGAGAATAAAATATTCTCAAGATCTATATTACTCGCCGATTTTCTGAAACTCTTAACAGCAAAACGCATTCTTGTGAAGTCGACATTAGCTCATACTGCGCATAATAATATTTAAATGGAAAGAAAATGCAGCGTTCGAGTTTCAGCATAAATGTCTTTAATGTTATGGATTCATGTAGTTGAACAGTCTTGAAAAAATTGGGTTACTTCGAGTTGGCGACAAACCGACTGATGTAAAAATTCTAAAATATAAATTTGCGTAATCAGAAACTTTTAAAAACCGTATACATATACAAAAATGTATTTTGGAACAAAATATATTTCCTTTTAGAACTTGAAGTAAAATTATATAATATAGAAATTAAAATTCATTATTTAGGATATATTAAATTCAACTTATTCAAATTTGCATTATATATTATGAAATATTCCCTTTGTATAGTTTGCGAAATAACCTAAGGCATTTTATCTGGATAATTAATAGAACTCCAAATATTTATGTTCTATTGCCAATATGCATTTACTAAGTTTACATATACACATTAAAAAAAGAAACACCAAGAAACCTCCATCAGATAAAAAACAAAGTATAAAGGAATTAAAAAAGGATGCTACGAAATAATTTCTTCTTATATTTATAAGATACTTGATGTAAAATATTCCTTTTTTATCTCTAACGAAAACTAAAAACAGGAGAATAAATGATAATTCTTTAAAAGCGTTGGAATTAATGGCTACTTTTAGGAGAATTTCATGGTATTTTCTTTACGGGCATATTGGATGCGGGATATTCTTTTTTAACTACTGGAGCACTCAAATGGAAAATAATTTATTTTTCCGGAACAAATTGCTTTTTTACTTAATGTACATGGAATATGAGTAGTAATTTGTACCTTTTTTAAAGTTTTTCATTATTTTATTATTTAAAGAAAGTTGTTAGTTAGTAAGTTTTGATTTTTTAAAAATTTAATATTTTTCAGCAATAACAAGGTAATTTCGACTTATTTTAAGGTTTTCAATGACTTCTCCTAATGCATTTTGTATTCTAAATTACATAAAATGACGTATATTGAAAACAGCATGGCGTAATTTTGCGATATAAATTATATATGTACCTCTTTCATATTTGTTTGAATATAAGAAACAGCCTAGTTTTCAGATATACATAATTAGTCTAAATCAAAATTTAATAAATATGAACAGTACTCAATAGTGATTTACATCGCTGATAGACCTTAAAATAAATTATCATACAGAAAGGGAGGGGGGCAATATGTAATTTTTAAATAAAAAATATGATGTCAGCATTACATTACATTGTCTTCCTTACAAATTGAAAGAATTACTCTAATTATTTTAATACCAAATAATGATGGGCAAAAGCCATGGTACAATGTTTAAAATGCTGAAAATTATACATATATTTGGCGCTTTTATAGATGACACTTTTATAGATTAGAATGACATTTCGCGCAAATATAACTTGATTGGATATTTTGTTAGCATATGTCGAACAATATACTGCATTATATTAAAATATGTAAATTATAATTTCACCAATTTGGAGTTCTTTTCGTAACTTTTTCGTAACCACACAATAAAAAGTGGCCAAGTTGTCGTTATTTCGCCAAATTAGTCGCCAGTTTGACGACATTATTATCAATCTGATAAAATATTAATCAATTTGGTAACAGCTTCGTTAATTTGGCAATGTTTAAAAACACGTCAAGTTAGCGATATGCCGCCAAAATTCGTCGTAAAAATCGTCGCAAAATTGTCATTTTTATTGATCATTATCATTTTTATCAATTTGGCGACATATTTTTAATAATATGGCAACATTTTTTTATCAATTTGGAGACATTTTCGTCAATTTGGCGACTTTTAAAAAATCGCCAAGTTGGCGGTATTCTGTTAAATTCTTCACTAAAATTTCGTCAAGCATTATGGTTAGCGAAATAGGTCATTCTTAAAGTAGACTAGCAGCATACCCGTTCTTCGTACGGAGTATATAATATAAAGAAACTTGAAATTCATAATCATGCCCAAATTCTTATAGTATACTAAATGACATGTTTAATCAAAATATTCTGTTAAAATATTTAATATAATGCTCCTAAAAAGAAGTTTAAGAATCTCTGTTCTCGCTATATAAAATTATCTTCATGGACATATCTGAAGAATAAAACATCTTGGACCCCTTATGTAAGCAAATATAAAAAAAAAATATGGAATTGAATCAATATATGCAAAATAAAAGCGTTAAAATTGTATGGGACCCGTACTAATTATATACGCGAATATTAGAAAATATAACCTGTATTAGTAGATTACATGTATAAATTGAAAATACCAATAAACCCGTAATCTTTAAATCTGAAGACAGTCATTTATTCCAATATATGTCAAAATTAAAGTGCTAAAATTATATGGGAAGATATACACGCAGTACTTATAATGTCCGATTATTAGTAGAAGATTGCCCGTTTTGCAATATGAGTCACAAATGTTTTTTGGTAAAATACAACAGACGACGTAATAAATTGAATAAATAATTAATCCCCTTAATCTTCATACCAGAAGACTGTACTTGATTCCAATATATATGCCAATATATGTCAAAATATATGCCAATATACCTGTACTACTTATATTCTCGTAGGTTAGAAGATATACTCGTGCATTCCTAGAAGATTACTCGTACAACGTACAATATGCGTGTGTCAGCAATTTTTGCCGCAATAAAACAATGGCGTAATAACTTAAAAATATCAATAATCCCTGAATCAATAATTCCGGAAAATATCAATAATAATAATGTTTAAACCTGAAGAGTATAATTGATATTATCCAGTCCAAAATGAAATGGCAATGAAATTTATTTTATATACATATCTTCATTATTCAAATCGGAAAGGATTTAATAAAAATCGTCTGCAGCATAAACACATTGGATTTAAATCCGTTGCTAAGCGACATAATATCATTTGCTTCAAATAAATTGGTAGAAAAAATATCGTCTAAATAGTTATATTTCTATGGAACATTTGGCGACAGTTTCGTCAAATTAGCGACATTTTAAAAAATCGCCAAATTTATCGCCAAGTGGGACTGTAGAACTGACAGTTCCACTTTGCGACAAATTGACGAAATATCATCACAATACTATCCCTTAACAAAAAACAATTAATATCATTTATGTAGCGCAATTTTATCAATTTCAAGATATTTTTATAGATTTGAAAACATTTTTATCAATTTGGTGACATTTTAAAAATTCGCTAAATGTATTACTAAGTAGGATGGTTGGTCTGACAGAGAAATGCTAACCAAACATCATTTCAGTACTCTCTTCTAACAAAACAAAAAAAATTTCATTGATATGTAGAAGACCCAAGCCACACGACCAACCCGAAGGTTTATGGCAGCTGTTTGTGGGTCGTTTATATCAATTTGGCGACATTTCCGTCAATTTGGCAAAGTTTAAGAAAAGTTGTCAAATTAGCGATATCCCTCCAAATTCGTAGCTTTGAATTTGCAGATCTGAATGAAACATTCTTATCCCGTTTCAATATACTAAATGAAAACACTACAATTGTATTAGAAGATATACCCGCTCTACTCTTTTTCTGTTTCAACAATCGGCTATATGAATTTATTGGCTAAACACAATATATGAGTTTAGTAGCTAAATACGATATAAGCTTGAAAACTCTTTGCCAAAATAAATGAAATTGATGTACGCAGTCAGCAATTAATATAATTAAAAGAAAAATCAAACCGTCCATTCATAAGATATACTTTTATATCCATTTATCCATTTATTTATTATTTAAATCGAAAAAAAAAATAATAAAAACATTAACAAACATATTTAATTTAATTGCGATGCCGAGCAACATGATATATCCTCCTAAAATGTTAAAATTTATTAACCACTAACAGCACACCCGTTATTCGTATAATTTAAAGAAACTTAAAGTTCGCAATCATGTGCAAATTCTGTTAAAATATTAAATTTATTGCTCCTAAAGAGAAGTTTAAGAATATATGTTCTCACTATGCAAAATTATCTTCACGATCAGATCTGAAGAATAAAGCATCCTGCCCCCTTTTGTAAGCAAATTTACAGAAGAAAAAATAGGAATTGAACGAATATATGCAACCCCGTACTAATTATATTGTCGCAGATCAGAAAATATGCCAATGTGTTAGTAGAAGATTACCCGTATTGCAATATGCGTCTCAAAAATATTTGCCAAAATAAAAGAGATGACGTAATAAATTGAAAACATCAATAATATCCGTACTCTTTATACCAGAAGGTCGTAATTGATTCCAATATATGCCAATATATATCAAAACATATGTCAATATACCTGTACTACTTATATTCTCGTAGATTAAAAGATATACACGTGTATTTGTAGAAGATTCGTACAACATACAATATATGAGTTTAAACAATTTTTGTCATAATAAAAGAATTGCATAATAACTTGAAAATATCAATAATCCTTAAATCAATAATCCCCGAAAATATAAATAATAATAATTTTTAAACCTGAAGACCGTAATTGATATTATCCAGTCAAAAATGCTATAAGAAAAATCAAATCGTTCTTTTCTAAAATATATTTTTATATCCATTTATTTATTATTCAAATCGAAAAAATAATTATTAAAGTTAACAGACAGATTTAATTTAATTGCGTTTCTGAGTAACATGATATAAGATAGAATCTTATAACATGTTAAATATGTCATGTCTTATAACATAAACTGCGAAATTAAATAACGATTTTGATTTCTCTATACTTCTCATTGTTCCGTAAAAGCGTGTTTTAAATAAACCATGAACCATGGAGATAGATTTCCCCTTTAAATCATGCTTCAAACAATTCATGTTTTCAGAAAGTGACTAATTAAAGCAAAAAATCTCCCATCAAACTCAGAGATTAAATTTTAATTCACTTTCAAACGATTTTCAAGCTTTTCGTTTGGATAAACCACGGAGTTAGGGAGTAGAACTCCTAGGAAAAAGTTCCGTTTTTCATTAATATCTCGACAACCCCAGGTCTTAGAAACTCGAAACTTGGACAAAATTTATGGGGGGATATTTCAAGGCTATTCACCAAATTTCATTAAATTTGGTTCAGCCGTTTTTCCGTGATGATGAGACAAACGAAAATTTCGTTTTTTACTAATATCTCGAGAACCACTGGTCGTAGAAACTCAAAACACGGATATAATTTTAAGTGGGGCTATTTCTGGGCTACCCACAAAATTTCATCAAATTCGGTTCAGCCGTTCTCCCGTGATGGTGTGACAAACAGACAGACAGACAGACAGACAGACAGACAGACAGACAGATTTTCATTTTTATTTATATAGATAACGACTATTACTAAATACAAATCTATTACCCAAAGTATTTTCTCTTAAAGTATATTCTTATATTCGTCCCAAGATATTAAATTTTGATCAATTAGTCTTCATTTTCATTGATTTAACGTCATTTTTATCAATTAGGCGATATTTTCGTCAATTTGGCGACATTAATAACTCGTCAAGTTGATGACATTCCGCCAAATTCGTCGAGAAAATTTCGCCAAACATTGTGGATGTAGGAATAGGTTATTCTTATAGTAGATAAACTACTAATGGCGTCAAATTAGAATGCTATTACACAACTGTCTTTTCTCGCGAATGGAACGAGCTAGATCTAAGATAATTATGATAATAAATTTATCGCACAATATTACGTAAAAAAAGTGAACACATTTCACAATAGTTAATACGGGGGCCAACGGCAGTACCATGCTGAAAACACCGGTTCCCGTTAGATAACCGAAGTCAGGCAGCATCGGGCGCGGTTAGTACTTGGGTGGGTGACCACCTGGGAACACCGCGTGCTGTTGGCACATTTCGGGCGCGGTATCCCTGTGGTTTGCGGGCTGGATTTGCACGCTGCCACAACTGCCACCGTGTTCATGCGGAGTACGATCACGTTAAACATGTGGGTCCGTAAGTCCCTCCGAGAGGTTGGTGGTAGGGGAAGGAGGGTACGGTTCCTGTGGATGCACCCCCCCCTGGATTCCGGTCTTTGGGTGGCACTTCCCGGCCTTCCAAACAGTTACCTTACACCTTTCTGGTAGATCGGACGGTCTGGGTCTCAACAACAACAACAATAGTTAATACTTTTATGAAATTTATATTAATTTTTGCCAAATTTATTTGAAAAAGGTGCAATATCTCGAGAACGATTCATGCTAGCATTCTAAAGTCTATGTCAATCGTTTTCTAATGAAACATTGCATAAGAAATCATTATTTATATAACTATATTAAAAGTTTTAATAAATTGATGATTTTTTTAAAATTTCATTTCAAAATTTAGATAGGTTCTGAACATTCGCTTGAATGTAAAAATAATAGGCTTCCAGTATTCACTAATTGTGATATTTATTATCAAATTTTGTTCGAAACGCTTCATTGGTTCGTTAGATATCGCCTCCACATATTCACAGACACACAAACACACACACCCGCACACACATACACACACACACATATACACACACACACACACATAGACACACACACTCACGCACTCACACACACACGCACGTACACACACACACGTGCGCGCACACACACACACACACACACACACACACACAGACATCAACTCAAAAACGTTTTATTCGTGTTCAGGGATACTTGAAACGTGCTCTCCCGTCGAGATCTCGAATTTGAATTTTCGAACCCGTAACAATATTTTCCCTTATACTTTATATGTATATAAGGAAAGTAAAAAAACATAGTAATTTTTACTTTCCTTATATACATAATGTATAAGGAACGTATTGTGACGGGGTCGAAAATTCGAATTCGAGTTTCCAAGCATCCCTGAACACGAATTAAACGTTTTTGAGATGATGTATGTATGCATGTGTGCATGTGTATGTGTATGCGTGTAAGTGTGTGTGTGTGTGTGCGTGTGTGTAAGTGTGTGCGTGTGTGTAAGTGTGTGCGTGTGCGTGTGTTTGTGGAGACGATATCACACGAACGAATGGAGAGATTCGAATGAAATTAGGTATACAAATTACAACCAGTGAATACTGGAAACCTATTATTTTTAAACACATTCGAATGTTCAGAACCTTCTCCCTAAATTTTCGATTGAAATTTTGAAGAAAAAAAATCATAAAATCAAAACCTTTATATAGTTACGAAAATACACATTTCTAATGTAATTTTTCATTAAAAAACGATTGACATAACTTTTAAAACGCTAACATGAACCGTTCTCGAGATATTGCACATTTCTCAAAAAATATTGTCAAAAAATCATATAAAATAAAATAAAAATATTAACTATCATGAAATAAGTTAACTTTTCGTAAGTCATACCAAGCGATAAATTTGGTGACATTATTTTCGTAGATCTAGCAAGTTTCATTTATAAGAAAGATACTTTGGGTAATACTTTTGTATTTGGACGCCTATAGTCTTCAATAAGAATCTTCAATAAGAATAAGTTATTTCTCCGTACATAACACTTGGCAAGATTTTGTCGGAATGTCACCAACTTGACGACTTTTTTATATGTTGGCAAATTAAGTAAAATGTCATCAAATTGATAAAAATGATGCGAAATCAATAGAAATGACGATAAATTGGTAAAAGTTCAATATCTTGGAAAGAACATGAGAATAGACTATAGGAGTAACCCACTACTCCGTCCGCCCGTAACGCTTGACGAGAAATTTAGAGGGACGTCGCCAACATAGCGGTTATTTTAAATGATGCCAAATAGGTAAAAATGTCGCCAAATTGACAAAAGTAACGCTAAATGGGAAGTAATGCTTGGTAAATTCTGATTTCCGTCATATGACGGACATACCTTCTAGTATATAATAATTGCTCTTTTCTCTGTTTGTCAGTAATACTTGGTGATGCATTTTGCAAACTTGGTGATGCATTTTGCAAACTTGGTGATGCATTTTGCAAACTCGGTGAATAATTTAGCAAAAGTATCGCTCCCAGATTCATAAAAATATCGTCAAAATTGCAAAAATGATGCTAAATTTATGAAAATGACACCTAATTGAATTAATTATTAAAACATTTTAATTTATGAACTATGACGTTTATTGAGAAAGCTATCAATATTGGTAATTGTTTATTTAGAGTTACGCGAAATATAAATTAATTGAGTACTTTAAAATATTTTTACATGTTGCGATTCGGAAAATCGCCAAATGATAAAAACACTGTACCGTGGATCGTATTATGTTTTTATTGTAAAATGAGCAAATTCACTGCATTATATAAGGAAAGTAATATGCTGCCAACATCAGATTTGTTTAATATTGCTGACAAAGGATAAATATATTTAATACATATTTGTTAATGCTTTAATTAGATAAATATTTATTTAAGTGCATCATATACAAAATGAAATGTCTTTGAATATAATATTAATTCATATTTACTATACCAAAAGATTGTATATATTATAATATCCTACGTTAATTTTTATGATTCAATGCTTCCTATTTGACTATGACTATTATATGCCTCGGAAATTCTGAAATCCACTGCATACTTTAAAGATATTTATACAGACATCTTAAAATTCCAGGAAAACTAACTCAAAGTAATTACGGAATTCTCTGAATATATTACATGCATTCTCTAAAGTTTTCATTATATGAGGAAATTAATATTAAACTTGAAATTAAACTTTGAACTTAGGTGAGAAGTAGACATATTCATCATAAATTTGAGGTTTAATGAAATTTGCTAAAATAAAGCAAAACGTTGCATTCTTATAAAAAAAATTACATGATTCTTACATGATTCATGAAATTTTAACAGTATTTTCAGTATATAAAAATTATTTTTTACACATGCCAGTCATAGAAGGTAAATCAACTTAAACAGTACTTAATTCAAAACATGAAATTGAATAAAAGCATACATATATTTGGAAAATTTACTGAAATTTACTCAGTAAAAATTTACTCAGTGAAATTTACTCAGTAAAAAAAAATTACTTTTTTTTATGGAAAAGCAAATTATTCGAAAGTTTCATATATTATTATCCTTTTATCAAAGCGTCGATGAAGTCTTTCAGTGCTGACTTATTTAACTGCAGTGTGGTTCAACTCGACTATCTCATACCAGAATTCGTTTTTTTTTTAACCTTTTGCTTACTGGTGGGACAGCGTCACTCCCAAACAAAGAACCTCTCAAAAAGACAGGTATTTGACATACCCTATCCCAAACAGTTCAATTCCCCTTTGCAGCCGATCCTTGGACGCCAATGCCTGCAAAGGAGGGGTCAAAATGTTTGGGATAGGGCATGTCAAATACCTGTTTTTTTACAGGTTCTTCGTTTGCGATTGACGGTGTTCTACCCGTGAGCAAAATATAAATTTCACAAAAAAATTTGTAAAATCGTTATCATTTGTTCAAGTGATTACAGCTATAGCGTTTTACTATTCACTATAAAGTGCTAGAAAAAGAGTAACTAACGACGCACGAACAAAACAAAAAAATCTGATGTGGGCAACACATGACTTTCCTTATATAATGTAATGAATTTACTACTTTTACAGTAAAAAAATAGGTTTTTCTTACAGTAAATACTAATATTCTTTCCAAGATATTGAATTTTCGACAATTAGTCGTCATTTTCATTGATTTAGCATCATTTTTATCCATTTGGCGAGATTTTCATTAATTTGGCAACATTTCAAAAAAGTCACCAAGTTGGCGACATTCCGCCAAATTCGTCGCCAAAATCTCGCCAAGCGTTATGCACTAAGAAAAAAGTTATTCTTACAGCAGATAAATGACTATTGGCGTTCAAATGCAAAAATATTATTCAAAGTATATTTTTTCATGAATGGAACAAGCTAGATCCACGAGAATGATGTCACTCAATTTATCGCATGGTATTACATATGAAAAGTGAACATGTTTGTCAATAGGAATTTTTTTTTTATGTGACTTTTTCATAATTTTTTTGAAAACTGTACAATAACTCGAGAACGGTTCATGTTAGTGTTCTAAAATTTATGTCAATCGTTTTCTAATGAAAAATTACATAAGAAACGTCTATTTGCGTAACTTTATTAGCGGTTTTGATTTTTTGACGATTTTTTCAAAATTTCATTCAAAAATTTAGGGGGGTTCTGAACATTCGATTACGTATAAAAACACTAGGCTTCCAGTGTTTACGGATTGTGATTTTTGTACCAAATTTGGTTCGAATCGGTCCATTCGTTCGTCAGTTATCGCCTCTCCACACACACACACACACACACACACACACGCACGCACGCACGCACACACACACACACACAGACATCACTTCAAAAATGTTTGATTCGTGATCAGGGATGCTTGAAACGCGCTCTCCCGTCGAAAACTCGAATTCGAATTTTCGACCCCGTCACAATACTTTCCTTATACATTATGTATATAAGGAAAGTAATTATATCGCGGCTATTTTTCAGAACAATGATTGAAATTATTATGTATCGTGATCATTGGTCAATAAATAAACCCTTTTATGCTTAATTATGTCACATTTTGCCCTATGCTGCCATGTTAAAAAAAATAAAATTTAGAATAATATTCAAAGTTTTCACTCGGTTTAATTCTATCTAATTCTATATTTTTATATAATAATGCCAGATATGAATTTTTGTGAAAATCCGTTTATATGTGAGACTGCTATTGTGTACACAACAAATCGATCACATACATCAGCCAGAGAGACAAGCAGATATCACTCCAAAAATAGACAAATCGTGTTCAGAAGATCTTAAAATATATATTGGCATCAAAATCTCGAAATCATATCTAGAACAAAGCTAGAAATCGTATTTTCATTGCAGATACAACCATTTCATGTACCATATTCCAGTTTTCTGCATTATTCAGTAAAGAATAGTCGACATCAGTAATCTCATATATGGGCAATTATTTTAAAAATCGAAGTTTAAATGTTAAATACGATAATTTGTTAAGAAACGCCTAAAGTTAATAGAAGAAATAGAATGTAACTATTTTACTACATTTCTTAGTTTGCCTGTATGCATACTGTAATGTATTCGGAAATAATTGTGATAGGATCAAAAATTCGAATCAGAGTTTTCAAGGGAAGGGCTCGTTTTAAGTATGCCTGATCTCGAATCGAATATCGAACGTTTTTGAGGTGATGTCTGTGTGTGTGCGTATATGTTAGTGTATATGTATGCATGTTAATGCATGTGTTCATGTGTATAGGCAATATCTCTCAAAGAAATATTTCGAAAGTAATTTAGTACGCTTAACATAATCAATGAATAATTGAACTGTATTGATTTTAAACGAAATCCAAAATTCCCACAATTTTCGAATGAATATTTAAAAAAAAAAATCATAAAATAATTAGAGCCTTCAAAAAGAATAAATAATAATTTCCAAAGAAATTTTTATTAGAAACGAAAGATACCAATATGGAACGCTAAAACGATTTGCTCTAAAAAAAATTCAATGTTTTTGAAAAATATAAAGATAATGCATACATTAAAAAAGTAGTAAATATATTAAATTTAAATATGCAATATAATGCAAAACGTCTCTTAAAATCATTAAGTTGTCAAATTTGAATTTACGTGGTGTAAACTCAGTGCAAAATATATTGTATCGTTGATTTCTAATGACACCATTCCTCCACTGTTTATGAAGTAAATACATTGGATTATGCAGTAAAACCAATGTTCTGCCTGCGTCAGCTTTTTATTCGTCATTATGTAATTATATAAAACAAATTCACTGATATAGATCATATATTTTAAATCAAAGGTATTGTTAGTTGTAAAACACAGATATCCAATCACATTTCGAGCTCCCTACGAACATTTATCATGGACCCTAATGCATATTTGCTTTGACCCTCTTTGTGAACAATTTTCCTTGTCTTCTCTAGTTGGTGCACGAGCCCCTCTGGAATCAGCGGCTCCACTTGAAGGGTGTCCATCCTTCCTTAAGGGTAGACCATGTGGAAAGTTCAGGTCGCCCGACTCACCCGAGGGCATGAGCAGCAAAGTGAGAGCCCGAAGTGTAGACATGTATGAAACTCATCATGATCCTTATATTTTGATAACATAATAGTTGTTTATTGTATTCAAAAATAGGAGATTTGCCTGAAATGAAAAACTTTTATGAGGTTGCAACAGAGATACAGGACTTATGGCGACGTTTTGTATTTTCTGTGGTTAGGGTCTTATGATAAGGGCATAACATAAATTAATGTATTAGATACAACATTCTGTGTCTGTTATAGTCTTTTCTATACAAGATCATTACATAATGTAATGAGTGCAATATTTGTAACAGTTTTCTTATAGGGTTGGAATTTAGTTTTATTTCTATATATTTGCAAAATGTTCACACATTCTACTCAAAACATTATATTTAATATAATATAATACAACAGTAATTTCCTACGTTTAAAAATACAGTTACTCGCTACAAAATTGAAAATGTATTTTTCAGGAAAGTCAGAAGTTAAGCCCAGACATGTTATGGAATCGTTTAGAGGTATTTCCAGTTTAACAATGTGTCATATCTCTTACGATTTTCAGAAACGTGTTCATATTTATTTTACCTTTAACTTGCCCTTTGCGAAAAATCCATGTCATAATTCTTAGCTATGACATATTTTTCAAGATAGATTTATGTTTAAGTATATATTGTTTCATAGTTGTTCGTAGGAAGAAAGCAGTTTTTGTAATAAAATAAAACTTAAATCTCAATAAATAATATCGTTTTATATTCCTATATGACACAGAATACTTTTAGTTGTTTCAATTGAACAAGAAATACCCTTTATATGAATAATTAAAAACACTCCATGATAACTAAATAATTAAGCATCGTAATTAAGTACGAATAACATCTTAAGTAGGAGGCAGATCAGGAACCTGATGTCAAAAACACGAAATGGGCTAACATAATTTTAAAGAAAAGACAGGCAGGTATGTATGCAAAGTCGTCTTGAAAAGATAATTATAAAGAAGTATGTAGAATAGCATATTCAATCCGAAGTGTAGAACCAACACAACATAAATGACCAAACAAAACGGGGCGAGTCCCAACACGTTTAAACAAATCTTAACAATACGAAAACAAGATAAAACGATATACAATAATCTCTAAATCAAAGAAATATGTAAAAATGGAACAATTATAAGAAAAGGGGGAAATTATGAGCATTCACAGTGAAACTCGGTATGCAAATGTCGTTTTAATCATTTTAAGATTATGTAAATGATGAAACCATACAAACCAGCGCCAATGAATGAAGTTATAGAGATCATGCACCACGCCAATGAGAACAACGCATCATGCGGCAATTAAAACAAGCGATCTTCTCAGTTACGGTCAATTGGAATTGGCTTTAATACTGCAAGTTGTGTACAAATATGCCTTTGAGACGTACTCTATGACGCTACGAACAACTGTTGGATTTATAGAGAGGTCGTATGATGAGCCCAAGAGAAGTCAGTAGGTCCAACAGCCGTAATAATTGCCATTTTGGTGGGAACGATATGGTAGTTGTGGGTGTTGACAGTAGTAGATCAGAGGAAGCATACGTAACCGTCACAAAAGCTATGGATGTCATAAATATACAACTGCTCAAAAGAATCATACAGTCAGACAAGAAGGTACTTTCACATCAATGGCGTCGCTGTATGCCATCTGAAGGCATTTGGCACATTTTATGCATTCTGTATCAAGGGAGATTACTCAGAGACGACTGGAAGAAGGTGGGATTATGTGTCAACATCTATTAACGAGCCTACTATAGCCACCTCAATATAGGGAAATTTGTCTAGACCGAGCTCAGCCTGGACACTGTCCTATTGGTGCCGTGTTGTTTTTAGCGACAAATATCGCTTCTTAGTCCTGATGACCGTCGCATAGGTGTATAGAGGTGGACTAACTAGCGTTTCTAACGGCACAGGGCCATCACAAGTGAAGTGATAGTCTGAGGGAGCCATCTCGTGGGACAATCGATCTTCTCTAATAATGCAGCAAACCAATATGACTGCTCGCTTATACATCGGAAACATTCTGAGGCATATTTCTGCCTATGCTGTCAAGCTTAGATTTCCATTACCAACAAAACAACGCTCGATCATATACTGCACGACTTTCTCAGCAATGTTTTCGTGGCTTTAATATACTCCCATGGCCATTCTCAGATTTATCCCCAATAAAATACGTCTGGGAGATGCTGTGGCGGTGTTGTGACGAGATTTCTTAATCTCTCGACACCTGTGTAAAAATATGTCAAAATCATGGAAATCTATATTATATTTTTATATCTATATTTTTATGCATCCTTTAATACA
This sequence comes from Amaurobius ferox, assembly GCA_951213105.1. Classification (NCBI taxonomy): domain Eukaryota; kingdom Metazoa; phylum Arthropoda; class Arachnida; order Araneae; family Amaurobiidae; genus Amaurobius; species Amaurobius ferox. Next base: position 27,313,768 of record OX578145.1, read on the forward strand.
TTCAACCCTGTTATTATATCCCTCTCGTCTTATATATATGCAATTTCTATTCTACATTTATCTATCAGTTTCAAAAGAATATTCAGCCATTTTAATTCTTTTAACGTTTATGAGTTCAAGGTCTGCATTTGGGTGATGAAAAGCCTAGTAAGATTTCATATGTACATGTTCTTCGGCAGTTGAAATCGGAAGTAATGTAAAGGTTTCGATTGTTCTATGTATATGCAAGCGGTCCAACGTACTGAAAGTCTAGACTGGGTGTCGGGGCAAGCCTGCGGCTGATGGTGAGAACTTATTTCTCGGCATGTATGTTTTCTTGTTTGGTTCTGAGTCCTATGAGTCTCGGAAGGTTATATAAGCGTGGAACACAAAAGTTCGTCGCGCATTCCCATCCTGAATATTACACGGAGATGTGGTAGTTCAATTTACTTTCGATGCTCGCCCAGAGCTCCGGGATCCGACTCTCACTGCGGAATCCGGGGTTCGCGAGTTGGGAATGTCGCCACCGCCGCCACGGAGAAGAAGGGGTCCGAGGTAGCATTGCCGGACATTGCCGAAAAATTCTCATGCCCGAACATCTGTCCGAGAATTCATCTGATACGCCGACTTAGATCTTCTGCGATGCCTTTTCGTCCCTGCCGGACCGGGAACTGAGATGACCTGTACTGTGAGCAATCAATGACGTAATTCTCTCCTATTCACACTATCCTGTGTACGAAGGTAAGCTCCTTTACATGCATTGGCGGAGCCATTAGACTTTCTCCGAAATTCCTTAAGTTCTAACAGATATCTCCAAGAACGGAGAACTATCATATTTGCAGATCCTTGTGTTAACTCCTAGAATCAGCAATTCTAAATAGTATTATTATTTGTGATTATAATTCTCTCCTGTGCTCTGCCCTTGTCTGCCTATTACCATACTTTAGACCATACCTTATTTTATTCAATTGTGGTTCTATATGAAATGTGTGTGCCACGTAACGTATTAAATTCTTGGTATTATATTTATCATTTGCTGGCGAATTGTGTTATAATATCCTGCCGGTGTCCAGTGCGTAGTTATAATTAAAGAATAGGTGTAACTCCATAATATAACTTGTTAATTACATATTTAATAAAGATTGTATTAGTTAATTACTGTGTGATCATTGAGTTTGGATATTAGTGATTATTTTCAATATTCTGTGTTTTCTATATCCATGCTTTAGCTGAAGAATCATCCACTCAAGGTAAGGGTTTATTATTATTACGCTTTGTATTTGCGGCAGGTCATCTGTAAGTTTTACTTGCAGACGAGAGATGTTTTGAACCTGGGTTGTAAAAATTGGAGAAAGTTAGAATTCTCCGGTCGGCCGTGTCAACGGGAAACCGTTATGACAATAGGTGCCTGTGACCTTGCCTCTCGAGTACCTGTCCTTTACGAAATTTTATAATATGGAGTTTTTAAAATTTAAATTTGCTTGAAATTTAGCTTGTCAAAAATTTAAAATGTAGGTGTTGCACTGGACACTGCGTGTTTTGAATTGGTATGGAATCTTTTAAAATTTATTAAATTCTGGGAGAGCACTTGAAATTATGATATATATATTTTTAAAGGAAATTTTCTGTTATAATATTTGGAAAAGAAAATATTGATTTGTGTATAAAATGTCATTTATCGACAAATTTCTTACAAGTAAATACAGGGTTTGAAAAGAAAATGTATTTACAAAAGTGTGCAGTGGCACGTAGTCGGATTTAATGGTGCAAAGTTGCACATTTAAAATATTTAATATCAATATCTGTGACAAATTGTGTGAAGGTTGTTTTGCATTAGAAAAAATGATTCACTGTTGGCATGTGCAAAAGTGGCACATGACCAGAATTGAAAATACCGTGCAAAAAGTGCACAAATTTAAAGAATTTCATATTTATTATAACAATCATGTAAACAGGTGTGACATATTTTGAAAAGTATTTTGGAATTTATAAAAGAAAAATTATTAAGAATTGGTTGATTATTTAAAAATTTGATTATGATTATTTTAAAAGTTGAAATTAACTATTGTGAAAGGTAAAAATAACAGCTTATTTGAAAAATTTTCGTTTTTGAAATTTTCGGAAATTTCTTTTGGTTTCGGGTTGAAAATTCTTGTTTGATGTAATTAATGTTTGGAGAGGATTCCCGCTGTAATTTATCTTCGACTGCTCTTTGAGCCCTTTCCCAAGAAAAAAAAAGAAAAGAAAAATTTGGGTTGGCGGAATCTGAATCTCAGGAATGTAGAATAGTTTTAATAGAAATGGAATTTTTTGATCGGAAATGGGAGTTGTTTCCTAGAATTTTGCTCAAAATTTTAGTTGCAAATATTTAAATCTAATTATAAATATTGATATAAATACAAATGCTTAAACATTAAAATACTTGTATGTTGGATTTGAAAATTTTATTTGAAAATGCACCCTGATTAAAAACATAACTGACTTTGACTTGGAAAATTTGAGAATTTAGTACCCGATGTGACAATATATAAATATATGTGAAAATAGGTATAATTTTAAGAAATCTAGAATAATAAGTAACCGAGTTTTGGAAAATATAAATTCACGTTTTAAAAAAGTTTTATTATGTTGTGTGGCTAAAAAGCACACATTTTGTGAATTCTGTAGAAAACAGATTCGTGTTGGTGGATAGAAAAAAAGTGTGAAGTAAAAATAAAATAAAATAAATTGTTTTGATTTCCCAAGAAGTGGAAATATAATAAAAATTAAATAAAATGTTTTGATTTCACCAAAGTTGAAAGTGAATAAATAATTTATAATGTGAGTTTATTGCAAATGAAATGTACCTACCGAGAAGAAGGTAAAAAGTCTTGTGTTTGTGAATATATTAACAAAGTAAGTGAAATATTTGTAAAACATGATTAATATATAGTTGATGATATTATTTCAATGAAAAATGTGAATAATCTATTTGTGTATATTTTAATGACATTGAAAAACTGATATAGAACATTAATATCTCTATGAAAAAGAAATTTCATATAAAATATGAATATAGAATAATATGTGACAAAATTTTAAATGCGGTGTCATTTCATGAAATGAGGGGAAGAGCAGGAAAATTTTGAAAAGGGGTTGATTATACTAAATATTTTGAATTTTGTGGAACTGTTAATACGAAAGATAGAAAATTGAAAATAAGAGGAGTTTTGTTTCCACACTTTATTGAAAATAAATTTGAAATTTTGAAAAAGTGATGTATAAATGGGACCGAGTGCGTATTTTTTCCCTGAGAATGAATGTAAATTATTTTTGAATGCCTCAGGATGACTATATGATTCTCCACTTGTATATATGTTTTCTGTTTCCTTGCCTTGTTTTGTCGCATCCAAACATTTTTAATTCTTGTAATATCGTGCACTTGACTTTCCTAAGTTTCCTTTTGTCGAATTGCCTCACAAACAATTTTGAGGAAAGCTGATGTTCTTAGGATTGAAATTTACTTTATTTTGTTTGGAATGTGTGTTAATATCACATCGAACTAGCGTAATTCGATGAGAAGGCTAATACCTCATCAGTTGCTATTGTCGAGGGTAAATTAATGAGTAGAATGATGTCCTCTTAATCCCCGTTTGCACCCATGCCTACGTTGTTTCGGTAGCAATAAAAAAAAAAAAAATCTTGCTCATAATCTTACTTTCGAAAAAATTTTCAACGTTAAGAAGTTTTGAAAAATGGTTTGAGGATGGGTTGCTTTTTACTTGGCAAGTGAAAAATTTTAAAAAACGATTGAATATGTTTTATGACAAAGTTGAAATATTGATATTTGAAAACATAAAAGTTAAAAATGTTAATATAAAATTGTAGAGAAATATTTTGAAATATAAAAATGAAAATATTGAATATTGAATAATTTCAGAAAATAATCTGAAAATGACTTATTACGTTTGAGAATGATTTATTTACGTTTGCCATTGAATTATACAAATACTTATTTACGTTATGGCATTGTATTTAATTACAAGTATATTTTGATTTTCGCCTCGGTATCCCTTCCTCTTTCAAATATTTCCCTTTAGATAAATTGAATGTTTAATAACGATAATTACGAAAAAGAGTTTGAAAAATCTTGACCTTGATCGTTCTTCCTTTTCATTTGTTTATAAAGTCTAAATCGTGAATCTGCTGCTTCTGTTCCGGATATGCGAGACTGCAATCCGTGATGGCGCGAAGCAATTGTCGCGAACGTTTTGGTATACTCGACAGAGAAGACAAAGTTTTGAAATCAAACACATTTATTAAACATGAAATAACAAGGCAGTTGATCGAAAACAGTGGAGTACAAGCATTTCTCGCAATAACTCAGAGTTACACTCGGTAGGGTGACCATTAAGAACACCCCTGGAGGAAGAGGAACCAAGAGAATACACATATTTTCTGATACATAAAATAAACACAATATTCCTCACATTATACTTGACATTTATATACGACATTTGTATACTTTGAACATATACGACATTTTCATCTAACATCATCAATGACTCGATGCTCACGAGGATTTGACAATTAACACTCTATTCGTTAGGTGGAAGACTAAATATATATAAAACTTTACCTCGTCTCTTTTAAATATAACATTTACAATTCTGTACCATGGGAAAGGATATCAGGATGGACTCTCGGCATAAACTCATCGAGATTCTTGCGCAGAACAAAATCCATAATGGTCGGGAAACTTGACTACACAACATCATGCTGGCGGAATTCGACATCTTGGTTGGTTACGGAGATTGGTTGATTCGTACCTTAGGACACAAGGAGGAGTCAGGCAAATACAAATCGCTGTAAAATGAACTTTCCCTCTAGCCCTATTAGCGATTCAAGCCGACCAGTGAAAGAACCATTTTCTCTTTTCACAAGACTCATTATTCCATTACTACCAGGCTGATTCATTTAAAAACACGAGTGACTCATCTCTGAACCGAGCCAAACGACTCTACGCACAACTTGTCGAACTATGTTACATATTTTAATCACATCCTTCCACTTTCAAAATTAATCCACCTTTTCTTAAAATTCGCGATCATACGCGAATCAAACACACACGTCTAGATTTTTCCACGACTCCTTCCACACTGCTTCCAAAATCCTTTTTCAAACGCGCGCGTGCGCAAAACCTGCAAGTTCCCAACTAGCGACTGAGAAGCGAAAATACAAAACTATTACTATTTTTCTGGAACATAAACACTTTTGCGATTTTAGAGTTCACTTCCCTTAAAAGTCAATGTAATTGAAAACATGTAGAAAAGACATTTACATTTCGAAATTGACACTTTCAATCACACAGAAATAAAACAATACTTTAATATACAATTTTAACACAGAGGTGTGAAAGCCTTATCACACTCCTTCGGGGCCCGGGAGAAAAATTTCCTGCAAAGCGGGGAATTTTTCCACACAATACTAGGAAAATACCTGCATTAAGTTCCCAATGACATATGTTCCATTGAGAGGAATTTAGTGTAAATTTTGAGCGATGTACATGTACATCAAAGAAAAAAACAAAAACAAACAAGATCATGACCAGCATAATAACCAAAATCCAAGAGTGGCCTAAAGTTTGACTCGTGAGTCAAAAAAAAATAAGTCTCAATACAAGCATAGACCTTTACAAGACAACACCAAATTAACAAGACACAAATGATGAAATTGCCCCTTTTAAAATTTAAACACTAATACATTTTCTGGTGAGTACCACAGAGACATGAAAATTTAATTTACTCAACTCACAAAAAGTTTAACTAAACAAAAAGTTTTCTTTCTTCAAAAATTTTACAATTAAAATTCTATAAATTTACTTTTCACAGAAATCAATTTATTAACTATTATCCAACCTTGCCAACAAATTACTTTAAAAGACATTTAAAAAAATTACTAATTTAGAAAATGAGACAAATTTTCAAACCAAGAATGTTGATCAGGCACCCAGGCAAGAAACAAGTCCATTAGAAAGTTGCAAACCTAGAGGTGGCGGTACCCCCAACCAATAAGTCAACAAACACCAAATGACAAAAAAAAATTTCTAAAATTTACTAGACCTTTAAATTAAAAAAAAATCATTCACACATTCATAAAATAAAACAGAGATAAAAATTATCAGTTATCCTTAAAAATCCTTACCAAAACTCTAATCCATCAAGTACTTAATTATCTTAAAATTACTTTAAAACATTACTGCTTATCATTAAAGTAAAGCAAAAAAAAATTATTATTTAAGTATTTAGAATTTTAAAACACTACTTCAACCTGATTAACATGGCACTCACATTCAGAAAGCTGCACTGGCACAGAACTTGCAGTACAGAACATTCAACTGACTGACACATAAAGCAAATTACACAGAAGTTCAGAAATATTGGATCCATTTTAACATAGCATACAGTTTTGCAAAACATTTTGTGAAACAATTGAAAATATAATATTATGAAACATAATTGTCCATCTCACAACAATATCAGTCTTTTTTTTTTTTTTTGAAAATGTGAGAATTTCATAATCTAAACATTTTACTTTACTTTTGAGCCAATTGCTCTCTTGACATATTGCCTTAATTGACAAGTAACTTTAATGAATAAATTGGCCTCTTGGGCGCAAGTCATACTTGTGTGAATTAGGAACATTTTGAGTTTTAACCCTATTTTGATGGTTTAGAAAATATCTACTTTTAAATTGTCTTGTTTCTTGAGTTGAAGAATTATCAATGTTATCATTATATGTGCTAGAAATCAATTCACTACGTCTAGGAGGTAAAGGAGTTAATCTATTAACGTGGACCAATTGCTGATTACATGGATTGTTTTTGTGTTGAATGACAAAGTTAACTTCAGTATCACCTCTAACATGATTTTGCTTTTCCCCCATATGCAAAGTAACATTCTGTGCATTTACTACCAAATCTCTAAAAGATTTGCTTCCATTTTCCAAATCGTTAATATGTACCTCTTCACTACCCAAATGTGGCACTACATTATTTTCCGAAAAATTTCTGCTCACATACTCTTCCCGAATGACCTGAGACTCATTCACTACCGGTGCTAGATCTGCTTTGCATTTGGCACATGCATTCGTATGGAACTCTTTCGGTTTACAGTCCTCTACCACACGAACATTTTTTTCACTACTCATCTGCGAGTCAGGCACAGCAATACGCTTTGCGACACTACTTAGGTTTGAGTCTGCACTTTCCGACTCATTTGCCGGTTCATGATTTGAAATCGAAAGTAAATTATTCGTACATTGATAACCAACAAAAGGAATGGAAGAGTTTGAAAACTTAAAACAGAAGTGATTATAATCTATAATAGCATTATGTTTATGTAAAAACTTGTTACCAAGGATTACATTATATGAAATAGGAGCTGGTGATTTTAACACAAAAAATTCGGTAGGGAATCTTTCTTTTCCCAAATTTAGTGAAATAGTGGCTAAACATTCAACTTTAGTATCTTGTGAACTAAAGCTACGCAAAATTGTTGGTTTGTATGTTAGCAACATATGTGCAATGGGTACAGTATTTAAAGCTTCCTCATACACTAAATTAATTGAACTACCCGTATCAATCAATATTGACACTTCACTGCTCACTAATTTTCCTTTTATAATAGAAGAAGATGACAAAGAATTTGTAATATTATGACAAATATTATTTTCCTCAAAATGTGATGTTTGCCTATCAAAAGTTTTTCTATTATTATAATTGTGCATGGGATATCTACTCTGATTCCCAGAAGAATGATTTTTGGAATTTTGCAAAGATTTATATGACTCCTTATTTTTATAATTTTGCGTTCCTTGCTTTCTATACTTCCACTCATTTGCAGACATTTGCCCTCTGTGTCTTTCACCCTGGTGATACCTAGTTCCAGGACTGGTATAAATTTTCCTACATTTTATACCGTACACATCTCTTTTTTGAAAAACCTTTTTCCAACACTGTTCTTGAACGTGACCTAATTTACCACATTTGTCACACTTTGGACGCGGTGAACGCTTTTCGTTAACTTTATCTGAATTAAACTTAAATTTTTCTATTTTACCCCTAAGAAATTCAATGTCCCTTTCCTGTTCTAACACTTTTCTTTTTAAATCTGACATACTTTCACTTTGATCTGGTGTGAGAACATATTTTTCTGGTGTGAGAACACCTTTTTTTGTAAGTACCGGATTAGTCAAGTACATAGCATTATTTTCATTTAAAATAGATTCCTCAAGAATTGCAAGTTTTCTAGCCGAATAAAAATCTCTAGGGTTTTGTGACAACACCAATCTTTTTAGTTCCGGATATAAACCATTAATAAATGAAGTTTTTAAAAGTGTTTGCCTGATTTTATTCTCACTTTCGGAATCTACATCTTCCGGAACAACCTTAAATGAAGCAGCTTCGATTCTCATCGAAAACTGTTTAACCGACTCATTTGGTCTCTGTGTAAAGTTCACGAGTGAAATTATGTTTTTAGTAACATTTTCGGTCACTTCAAAATGATCTTTCAAAATGTGAATAATTTCCTGCAAATTTTTACAATTTCTGTGCTTTGGATTCTCTTCAATCAATCTATTTGCTTCCCCCTCTAAATTCAATCTCAAACAAACTAATTTGTCACACTCACTCCAGTTTGCATGAGTGGCTACTAAATTTAACTTTTCCAAAAACTGTGACAACGAAAGCTCTGAATTTCCCGAGAATTTTGGAACATGATGTGCGAACTTAGGTGTGAAAATATGGAATGATTTTAACATGTTATCATTTACCGATGAAGCACTGTTTTGATTTGGCAAAGTGCCAGAAGAAGAATTCAGACATACCGGCGATTTATCTGATATATTTTCCTCATTAGATTTAGCTTTGTGGCTAACATTTTTAACTTTACTTTTAGAATTAACAGAATCCGACTCAGTAGCAATATCAAGCGACAAATTCAAGGAGGAATTTAATTTTTTACTTGAATTTTTACTCATCTTACCGACATTTACTTTTTTGTTTCTAGTAATTGGAGCCATTTTGCATAACAATCAAATATACTCGTATAGTTTAACACAATATGCAATTGCAATGTTCTTAAACAGTATTTACAATAAAACCAGTTTTTGTCAAATCAAATGACATAAATATGCAAACAAATCAATTTTTTTTATCAAATGGCACATATCAAATTCCAAGAACACTCGTTTTTGAGAATACCGAAAACAGAACATGGAACTCTGTTTACTTAAGAAAACACTCATTTTAGCACAACGGTAATTTTTAACCTTCAAAATTTCAATTCTTAAGAAAATTTTTAAAAATTTTAATTCTCTCAGCTCTTCCCCACTCACCGAGAAAAGTAACGGCACCAATTCTGTCGCGAACGTTTTGGTATACTCGACAGAGAAGACAAAGTTTTGAAATCAAACACATTTATTAAACATGAAATAACAAGGCAGTTGATCGAAAACAGTGGAGTACAAGCATTTCTCGCAATAACTCAGAGTTACACTCGGTAGGGTGACCATTAAGAACACCCCTGGAGGAAGAGGAACCAAGAGAATACACATATTTTCTGATACATAAAATAAACACAATATTCCTCACATTATACTTGACATTTATATACGACATTTGTATACTTTGAACATATACGACATTTTCATATAACATCATCAATGACTCGATGCTCACGAGGATTTGACAATTAACACTCTATTCGTTAGGTGGAAGACTAAATATATATAAAACTTTACCTCGTCTCTTTTAAATATAACATTTACAATTCTGTACCATGGGAAAGGATATCAGGATGGACTCTCGGCATAAACTCATCGAGATTCTTGCGCAGAACAAAATCCATAATGGTCGGGAAACTTGACTACACAACATCATGCTGGCGGAATTCGACATCTTGGTTGGTTACGGAGATTGGTTGATTCGTACCTTAGGACACAAGGAGGAGTCAGGCAAATACAAATCGCTGTAAAATGAACTTTCCCTCTAGCCCTATTAGCGATTCAAGCCGACCAGTGAAAGAACCATTTTCTCTTTTCACAAGACTCATTATTCCATTACTACCAGGCTGATTCATTTAAAAACACGAGTGACTCATCTCTGAACCGAGCCAAACGACTCTACGCACAACTTGTCGAACTATGTTACATATTTTAATCACATCCTTCCACTTTCAAAATTAATCCACCTTTTCTTAAAATTCGCGATCATACGCGAATCAAACACACACGTCTACATTTTTCCACGACTCCTTCCACACTGCTTCCAAAATCCTTTTTCAAACGCGCGCGTGCGCAAAACCTGCAAGTTCCCAACTAGCGACTGAGAAGCGAAAATACAAAACTATTACTATTTTTCTGGAACATAAACACTTTTGCGATTTTAGAGTTCACTTCCCTTAAAAGTCAATGTAATTGAAAACATGTAGAAAAGACATTTACATTTCGAAATTGACACTTTCAATCACACAGAAATAAAACAATACGTTTTCGTGACTCCTAGTTACTTGTGATACATGACATTTAAGAAATATAATTGGAGTCTTGATATTGACCCTACATTGTGGATTTCGAATTCGAGTCAGTGAACTGTTTAATTACGAAAATAGAATTGAATCTATAAACCGAATCCACAAGTGTTGTATTTCGAATTAAAATATTCTGAAAAATTATTTACGTACATTCAATTTCATTGTTTACTTGCATATGACGTGGAAATCCTGAAAGAGTCGATGAACTCTAGTTTATTTACGAGCGAAATATGTAGAATTTAAAAAAAAAAAAAAGAATTGGATTCCACAAGTTAATTTACCTTATAATATTTTTGAAATTTTACTTTACTTATTTACTTCCGAAATCCATTTGTTTTTTTCTGAAAATTTTTATTTAAATTTAAGAATCATATTTTGAAACTTGAAGGTTAGTTACACAAATGGATATATTTGGATTTCAAAGTAAGTTCTGGAGTTACTACCTAAAATTTTTGCACTTATTAATTTAATTACGAGTCCTTGAGAATTTGTGCAAATGAATTAAAATGGAATAATAGAATTTATTAAACTCAATTTAAATTTATCTTTGACATCAGCTGTATTATTACATTGGAAGGCAACATAATCTTAAAGAAATTTATTTGATTTAACGAGAATTTATCAATTTATGAGGTGACACCTAGTTATTTACAAATGTTTGAAAATTTTGGTAACATGTTTAAATTTAGTTTGATTTAAAGAACTTGAACTAAATTGTGTGGCATTGGTAAAATTTGATTGGGGAGTGGTGAAAAGTTTTCTTCAAAATTTGAATTAATTTTGGTGGCAATGTTTAGTGAGATCTAACTCCATTAGAAATGGAAAAATAATAATATATGACATATTTAATCACGAGAAAAGAGACTTGAGATTCCTCTGTGCCAGTGAGCACTTTGAAATTTTGTGCCTGTGCCAAGAGGGCACACATTTAATTCGCGGCACAAGTTATTTACAATAAAACTCGATTTACTACATTGACGCAGTGGTGACAGAAATTATATTGTGGGTTAAATTCTCTGTGACAGTTTCGGTTCTTTAAGAGTGAGTTCAAATGGGTAGTATATGAAGTGTGGAATTTTGGCATCCTTTCTTTTGGCCTTATTCGGAACTTTTGCCCTGCAAGTGTTGAGTGTTGGCGCGCACTCTGATCTTGTAGTGTGGTGGTGTGGTTGCAAACACACTACCTTTCTCCAAAATTTCATCAAAATTGCGAATACCAGTGTGCCAGGACATTTGGTTTTTCTGTACTTGTTTCAGGATGTTCAATTTAATTTGTAAGTTCTTCGGTGTTTGTGGAGTAAGAAAAAAAAAAAAAAAAAAAAAATCCCTTACTGCCACATTGGTGTTGCATCGTATATATCATTTGTTTACTTTGTGTTTTGTTAAGAATAGAGAATTTCTTAACAAGTTTTATTACGTATTACTTGCAAAATTAGAAATGGATATTTCTTGAGAATATAATTGCTGTTTACACACACACATATATATGAGATTATATTTACTGAATTACTGTATGACATTTTGTCTACATAATTTTATTGCGGGTCACAGACTTTGAGAATTAATATTTGAATAATATCAAGGAATAATTTCGAAACTGATTTCTGTCTCTGTCATCCGGTCATTCTTTATTTTTGTGCCACCTGTTTTTACTTGATATAGTGGAAAAGAGAAAAATGATTTAATTTCAATGTTTTAATTCTAAATTGAGTTGAAATTGTTTTCGACCACTGAGTTCCCCTCGTTTCTGCCACAAGGTTAATAAATACTTGGTATAGAATGATGTTTGATGTTTATGTATAAATGAGTAATATTGTTTAAAAGAAACAATTGATTTAAAAAAAAAAATAATTTACTATACAAGAATGGAACATATAGTGTGATATTTTTGAAATGATATTTTCAAAATATAATAGAAATATTGAATAAAATATGTTGATAATTTTGAAATGATGAAATTATGTGAAATTTGAAAAAGTTAAGAATTGATGTTGTGTCACTGTTGATATAAAATATTGCTATTATTTGCCTTTTTGTTGTTATCCACTTACAGCTGACTGATTGCTGATGGTCAAGAAGATATTTATTGTTAAATATTGATTAAAAATTGTCGTGTCAAATAGACACTTAATAAGAATTCTGATTTATTGTGAACCACTGGACAAGGTAGGTTGAAAATTATTGTTTTTGGTATGGTCTTTCCTAATTTAAATCTGTATTTATATTATATTAATGTTTAAAGATATGTATTGTAATTGCTGCTGTGTCTACTTAGACAATTTCGGAATTAGGAGCTGCAAGAGAAGGTTATTGTTTACACTTTGATTATTCGAGAAGTTAATGATTTGCAGTGGTCATAAAATGTTAATTTACAAGAATTTAAAAATAAATAACACTTGATATACTGAACTGATATTTGCTGCTGACCACATGTTTACATTTTAATATTTAAATAATTTGAATACGTAAGAAATATGAAATATTTTATGGATTGAAATTTAATTGATGAAAATTGGAAAATATTTTTATACTTTGAAATTTGATTTGAAGGTTTGATTTGAAAAATTTTATTTATGGAAATTTAAAAATTTAATTAACTGGTTGACTTGAGGGATACTATGTACTTATTTAAACTAATTTTTGGAATTTTTATTTAATTTATAATTGGTATTTCACATATTGTGAACTTCTGTAAAGGGCTTGTAGCTATTAGGGTTTTCGACTGATTTGCAGTCATTTTTAGGTTCCTTTTGGATCTGGTTCTTCGACATGCGCCCATGTGGGATGGTGTTCGTGCCGAGAACCCTGATGTAGTTTTGGCCGACTACATCTCTCAAAATTTTTGCTGAAATTATTTCTTGAAGGGCCTAGGACTTCAAGGACCTAATAACTACTTGCGCCTACATCCTGTGATGAAAAAAAATCCTCCTGTTAGTCAGATTTTTTTTGCCTCGAGGAGGGGAGGAGTGTTGTGACGAGATTTCTTAATCTCTCGACACCTGTGTAAAAATATGTCAAAATCATGGAAATCTATATTATATTTTTATATCTATATTTTTATGCATCCTTTAATACATTCAACCCTGTTATTATATCCCTCTCGTCTTATATATATGCAATTTCTATTCTACATTTATCTATCAGTTTCAAAAGAATATTCAGCCATTTTAATTCTTTTAACGTTTATGAGTTCAAGGTCTGCATTTGGGTGATGAAAAGCCTAGTAAGATTTCATATGTACATGTTCTTCGGCAGTTGAAATCGGAAGTAATGTAAAGGTTTCGATTGTTCTATGTATATGCAAGCGGTCCAACGTACTGAAAGTCTAGACTGGGTGTCGGGGCAAGCCTGCGGCTGATGGTGAGAACTTATTTCTCGGCATGTATGTTTTCTTGTTTGGTTCTGAGTCCTATGAGTCTCGGAAGGTTATATAAGCGTGGAACACAAAAGTTCGTCGCGCATTCCCATCCTGAATATTACACGGAGATGTGGTAGTTCAATTTACTTTCGATGCTCGCCCAGAGCTCCGGGATCCGACTCTCACTGCGGAATCCGGGGTTCGCGAGTTGGGAATGTCGCCACCGCCGCCACGGAGAAGAAGGGGTCCGAGGTAGCATTGCCGGACATTGCCGAAAAATTCTCATGCCCGAACATCTGTCCGAGAATTCATCTGATACGCCGACTTAGATCTTCTGCGATGCCTTTTCGTCCCTGCCGGACCGGGAACTGAGATGACCTGTACTGTGAGCAATCAATGACGTAATTCTCTCCTATTCACACTATCCTGTGTACGAAGGTAAGCTCCTTTACATGCATTGGCGGAGCCATTAGACTTTCTCCGAAATTCCTTAAGTTCTAACAGATATCTCCAAGAACGGAGAACTATCATATTTGCAGATCCTTGTGTTAACTCCTAGAATCAGCAATTCTAAATAGTATTATTATTTGTGATTATAATTCTCTCCTGTGCTCTGCCCTTGTCTGCCTATTACCATACTTTAGACCATACCTTATTTTATTCAATTGTGGTTCTATATGAAATGTGTGTGCCACGTAACGTATTAAATTCTTGGTATTATATTTATCATTTGCTGGCGAATTGTGTTATAATATCCTGCCGGTGTCCAGTGCGTAGTTATAATTAAAGAATAGGTGTAACTCCATAATATAACTTGTTAATTACATATTTAATAAAGATTGGATTAGTTAATTTCTGTGTGTTCTTTGAGTTTGGATATTAGTGATTATTTTCAATATTCTGTGTTTTCTATATCCATGCTTTAGCTGAAGAATCATCCACTCAAGGTAAGGGTTTATTATTATTACGCTTTGTATTTGCGGCTGGTCATCTGTGAGTTTTACTTGCAGACGAGAGATGTTTTGAACCTGGGTTGTAAAAATTGGAGAAAGTTAGAATTCTCCGGTCGGCCGTGTCAACGGGAAACCGTTATGACAGCGGCAATAGAAGCCTTTTACGAATACCGTGGAATTAGCTGACAATTTCTAATATTTGTAGCAAAATCCTCCGAGGAGGGACATAATCAAATAAACTGACTCAATGCTTCACCAAATATCGGCTTCTACAACTGTCAGGGTCGGGTTTACTACTTAATAAATTGCCATTTTGTGTTGTCACCGTTTCATAATAAACTCCCCCAAATTCTATTTATTTGCATATATCCTCAACGATACCTACATGCCGATTTTTCTGTAACTCAATTACTTATGGGCGCATATATTTATACGTGTGTGTGTGCGTTTGTCCAAAACGCGTTTGATATTTATTTCAGAAACTGGATAGCGACAATGTGGGGTAAAGAAAAATACATTTCTATACAATAATATGATAAAGTCAATATAATCTTTATCAAACTTTGTTGACAACCAGAATATTGTAAATAAGGCTTTGTACATGAAAATTTTACTCAGAACAAGAATAGAGATAATTACTAGTTTTCGCTGTTCTCCCACTTTGTATGAAATGGGTATAACTTAACCAGTTCCATGAAATGGAAACGTATATTCTTTGGTATGCATGAAAACATGTTTTGGCGCGCTCTATTATGTTTGGCTAGTCTCCAATATATGTATATAGAAGTATTGTATGCGAATAACTAATATGTAGCATTGTGTTTGTTCTCTAACAGAAATTCGATTTCTTATGTAAAGTGCAAAATATGACATTCATTGAAATATAAGCGTGAATTGAATGTAATAATTCGTTAGATGTTTAATTTCTCCACCACATTAATATAATATCACATTAATATAATATATCAAGGAAGTATTGCATTTTCAACGAATTTCGAGTTCTTGATAGATTAATTCTTTCTGGTTTACCGAATAGCATGAGTTTACTATATTCAACTTGCAATATCTGTCTGTGTGTCTGTGCAACGTACTTCTCAACCTTCAAATCTATTGTCATACAATCCTGAAAAAACATTTAAAGAAACTATAATATGCTTGGAGTCGTATAACGAAAAGGGAAATTGTTTTAAGACGGCCAAATTTGAAGGTATTGCAAAAATGACAATTTTGAAAACAAGCCCCATTCGCTTTAAAAAGATATCAAATTTGTGGTGATACAACTCACATGTCAGATTGCATGCGCAGTATCCGTGTGGATAACGATATTCAACAGGTAATTATATTCACTGATAACAATATTCACCATGTTTGCTGAAACTTGTGAATATAACAGAGAATGGAGAAATATAGTCCGAGATACGTGCTCTATGCAACTATCCACTTTGCTTACCTTTTACCATAGATGTTATCTATACTGAAACATTTATATTCTTGTTTCTTATTCAGGGTTCTGTTTAGCAGATAATTATGTATTTATTTTATTTATATTGTTATTATACTTCGCAAACAATGCGTAGTTATTACTCATTTTTTGCAGACAACAAACATAGTGATCAATATTCATTGTGAGTACATACTATTTATTGATTAATTCATATTGTGTCTAAGCAGCATACGAATTGTTGGTATACGCCCATCCTACATATTTACTCAAATATATTACTATATACAATGCATTTACTCCACACCAACACTCTTCAGTCCCTAGCGCTAAGACAAGCAGACAGGGGAATGTGTAGTATTTAGCAATAGTATTGCAGTTTCTCGCCCCACGCTCTTCTCAATCATTCCCAAGCGCTGATTAAGGCAATGGCGAGCGGTATTGTCCTTTGCGATTTTGACTGTTCATTTAAACCTCGCTTATGTTGTGTCAAAAAATAAAGTATTATTTATTAGATAAATAGATTGAAGCTAAACACTGATTTCTAGAGCCCGCTGAATAATTCACTCAATGGACTTTATATCTAGGTTATATATATTTCGAAAGTGTACAAACTATTTCCAGTGCCTTATAACGGAAACAGATAGTCATTTGTATTCAGATAAACATGTTTTGGCACATTTTATTCAGTTTGGCGAGTCTCCAGCATGTACTTATGAGAGTATTATATGACTTCAATGAATATTTACCATTGTATTCCCCGACTGAAATTCGATCATTTATGCACTGTACAAAGCATTCCCCTTTTGAGGTAAAACGTGATTTGAGTGCATGAGTTGCGAATCGCTTCAAAATCATTCCTCGAATGATTTGATTTATATAAATATTTTCCCGATATTTCTTTTATCGATTATATTTTTCCGATTATTTTCCCGAGTTTTTGTATTTTGCTAATATAGTGCAATGTACTATTTTATATGAAGTATATCAATTTTAATTAAATCAAAAATTTATCTGTTTGTCTCATCATCGCGTGAGAGTGGCTGTGCCGAATTTAAAATTTAATGCTAAACTTCTAATACATTTTCAAAGCTTTGTAGCTGAAGTGTAGATAGCAACTTTTCTTCCCTAAACAGTTTTTTCCCTTTGACCCGTATTGGTCATTAATAGCATAGGGAATATGTGAACGTAACTTCAAAAATGTTCAAACAACATTCAAACAACGCAAATTCAAAATCACTTCAAAAATGTTTGATTCGAGATCAGGGATACTTGGAACTTGCTCTCTCGTCGAAAACTGGAATTCGAATTTTCGACCCCGTCACAATACTTTCCTTATACATTATGTATATAAGGAAAGTAAAAATAAATAGAGAAAAGCTGTGAAATGTGAATGCTAGTGCTTTGACAGGATATTGCTAAGTGAAAGAAAGTTAAGAAGTCGTTTTTATATCTCTGTAATAGGAAAATTTTAAACCAAATTTTGTTTTAATGTGTCTAGTAATTTTGGCGATGTAAATATTTGCGCAAAAATGCTCATGTGCGCAATGCCTACAGGGAACGTCGATATAAAACGGCTATAACAAAGCAGACGCTGTTTCATGCAACAATTTAAATATTCATAATAAATCTGGTTTTAATCATTTCAATGTTTAGGGAATTGCATTTCACGCGCAAATCCACACTCTCACAGAGGTTGGCGAAACTCAAGAAATGTATATTTTCAAAACGATATATTTTATTCATTTTATTTGTGATTATTTTTTATCAATTTAACAACTGCAAAATAAAAGTAATTCCTTTAATTTACACGACAAAACCTCTTTTCCCATTATATCGATATCTAAATACACATACACAAGGCATAGTTGCATTTGTTATAGGAAGAATTACTTGACAACTTATAATTTCCAAGTTATGCACTTTGAGTTGTCTTACACGTCTTTGGTGCGGAATAATTTCTGTCTTTTTTTTCAGTTTCTTTGTTAAATATTGCACACTCAGAAACTCAATTATTCATTTGTTTTCTGAACCGTGGAAATTACGACTGGCTTTATGTTGCAGCGATAGCATTTAGGGGATATATTTTGAAAGTTTGAATAGGCATGAACTGTTATTTTAAAAATAAACTAAGGATTAATCAATTTAATAATTATTAATAAAATTATATAGAGCATTATATTTGGTTGAAATGTTTATTTATTTTTTGTCTTTCACTATTTTAAATACGATGTTTAAGGTGCACTTCAGGATTGTAAAATCTTTACTGTATTAGACGTGGTCGAACTGTGAAGTTTCGTACTGGCCATCCGACGATTTTCCTGATTGAGCTGAGACGGACTTGCACACTTATGTGGACTAAAAAGTATCAGCCACCGTTGCTCGGGTCCTGTATGAGCAGCCACTAATTATAAATATCTAAATAAGCGCTCGCTATTTAAATAACACATTCATGCTCCAAATCGCACGCTCACAGCAAAAAAATGAGACGAGATGACGTAGCTTATACTTCCAGACAGCATCCACGGTAAAATTCACAGGAAGAAAGTAGAATTCCAGAAACGTGCGGGGACCGGAAGATGCGTTGTAATAACTTAAGCGCGAAGTCTAAAAATTTAAAAAAATTTAAATATGATAAAAATAATGGATATCAATAAATATGACGGATTCCGTTTAAACATCGTTTGAAAGAACTTCCTTTGATCTCCCCGTTGATATCCAGATGCAAGCTATGTGATAAGCTAAGGAATCGATATATTTGAAACCCGACTCGAATGTTAGAAGTGATATTTTTGTGTATGTATGTTTGTGCGTGAGTGCGTGCTTATGTATGTGTCAGTGATGCGATATCTTACACAGGGATTTAGTGATCTGAACGGAATTTGGAAAAAAAATTATAATCAGTGAACACTGAAACCCTGTTGATTTTAAAAGCAATCGAATGTTTGGAAGATCTCCAAATGTTCGAACGAATTTTTAAGCAAACAATCATTAAATATTCATATACTTCAATAATGTAACGTAAATATTCATTTCTTATACAATTTTACATCAGGAAACGAATGGCATACACTTTTGGACGCTAGAATAAACCGTTCTTGAGATATTGCGCATTTTTTCAAATACATTTATCAAATAATCGTGTAACATTAATAAAGTATTAACTATTGTGAAATATGTTTAACTAGCAATATGTAATATTATGCGATATATTTTTTAACATCGTTGTCGCGTATCTAGTCAGTTCCGTTCAGGAGATAAGGTACTGTGGATAATAGCTTTGTATTCTGCAATTCGCCAATAGTCATTTATATATAAGAAAAACCTTTCTCTCCGTTTGCCTGTAACGGTTGACGATATATTTGGCCACCCTGGTGACTAATTCAGGGAAAAATCGCCAACTTGGTAATATGTTGCCCTAGATTGACAAAAATATCGTAAAAATTGCAAAAATGATCCCGAATTCACGAAAAAGACGTCAACTGTATGAAATAAATATTAAAATATTTTAAAATCTGGACTATATTGCTTATTGCGGATGCTATCAATATTTTTCTTCTTCAACTCAGACCGTCCGACCCGCCTGCAGGTATAAGGTATCTGTTTGGACGGCCGGGAATTGCCATACAATTTAGATCGGGATCCAGTGGGGGCGACATCAACAGGGCCTCCTTTTTCTACCACCAATTTCTCGCAATGACTTACGGATCCACATATTTAGAGTGCTCGTACTCCGCGTGCACACGCGGGCAGTTTGAACACAGCTGATAATTTAAATCTTGTCGTCAGATTGCGATCCCTCCGTTCTAACCATTGGGCTTCCCCGTTCGGATACTATCAATATTGTCAATTGTACTATTCAATATTGTTAATTAGCGCAAAATAAAAGTTAATAGGATACTTCCAATTAATTTTACGTGTTTTAATTTGGAAAAACGCCAAATACACAACTGGACGTTAAAATGATTGTGCTGTGGATCTCATACATTTATTTTCACTGTGAAAACAATGAATTTGTTGCATTATATGGGGAAACTCATCTACTGTCCACATATGATTTTTATTATGAGAGACAAAAACTCAAACCGCCGATATTTGTCTACATAGCCGAGCTTTATATACTGAGCTAATGAGACTATCGTATATATTTCTATTTTAAAATACATTTTGAAAATATATAACAAATATTATTAGACATAAAATTACACTTAATCTAGTATATTACATTAGCCCACTCAACAAATATACGTAATAAATAAAATTAATTTTAAATAACTTCAAAAAATATTTTTCAGTTTCTCGTAAATATAAACTTGACGGCGCATTACTTCCACCTAATAAACACTGACTAGTCGCACATCATTGTGCAGTTATAATGCGATTTCATTTTGTTGATATTTGCAAGCTAAAAAATTCAACAGAAACTCAATTATTTAGATGTTCGCTGGACTATAAAATGCTGCGACTGGGTTTATGCAATAACGATAACACCCGAGAGACACGATTTGAAAGTTAAAATAAATAAGATACATAATTTTCTGCAAGTTGATAAAAGAAATTGAGAATTATTTAATTTACTTCTTATCGCTGAGATTTATATTGAGACGTTCTAAAGAAAAAATATGTTCAGTATTGTAATATATATTTATAAGAGTAAATATTATATACATATATATATATATATATATATATATATATATATATATATATATATATATATATATTTATTTATATATATATACCGGGTGATTCAAAAGTTCGGAGCAAAAGTAAAACGGTATAAAAAATATCTATAGGTCGTAGAAACATGCGGTTTGAAGATTAATATTCACCGTGGTGGAGGATTTTGTGTGGCATGAAAATATATTACTTCAAACTCTCGACACTCGGGGGGCTGCGGCAGATAAAGCAATGGAGATGACTTATGTATGGAGGTGATTGCACACATGACTAACCTGCGAGATCCCCAGACCTCACACCCTGTGATTTCTCGTTGTGGACCTAAAATCACGGGTGTGAGATCTGGCGATCTCGCAGGCCAGTTATGTGTGCAATCACCTCCATGCACAAGTCATCTCCATGGCTTTATCTGCCGCAGCCCCCCGAGAGTCGAGAGTTTGAACTATTTTTTCTTTCATGCCACACAAAATCCCCCACCAGGGTGAATATTAATCTGCAAATAGCATGTCTCTCCGACCCATAGATATTTTTATATGGTTTTACTTTTACTCCGAACTTTTGAATCACTCGGTATATATATATATATATATATATATATATATATATATATATAAATATATATATATATATATATTATGGAATTCTATGCGTAGTATGTTAATAATGATTATATTCCAGGAATTCGTACAAAGAATTAATGGTGGGCTATTGCGATAAATTCAATTAAGCGATAATGTTTATCTCCTTATCTATTTTGCACACTACAATAATATGCATATATACAGGGTGTCTCAAAAACAGTGTCCTCGACTTTTATTCCTTAAATATTGATCTTAGACATATATAATCAATTACAAAATTGCGTAAAACAAGGTACAGAAATTTATGAAATCGATAAAAAATTTCAGGGTATTAAATTTGAAGAAATACAAAATTTAAATTTTTATAAGGCCCTCGTACAAAATCATTCCCAATGAGTAAAGTGTGCCTCATAGACTAATAATGTGGTGTACAAAATTTCAGCATTTTATCAGAAAAAAATCCCAGATATATGTTTAATCAAAGTTGGTGAGAGATTAATCACAAATTAAAATGTCAATGTTTACCGCTAGAATGCAAATGACGCAACACAGAAATGCATCATAGGCAAATAATATCTGCCTCTTATCTTTAATCAGGTGAATGTAGCTCTGTATTGGCCTGGATGGAAAACATTTTAAACAAATTTTGTAATCGTTGTGTAAAGTTATTATTTCTACACAGTGTAGATACTTTTGTACCAATATATAACAGAATTATTATTTTTTTACGTAATCATTGTTTTCTTTCGTAATTTGTGTATGACTTCTGAAACGCGATCTGCCGACATGATTTTTCACCTCTGATAACCCATGCCGATGCATAGAAAAGTGGTTTAAATCAGAATTTGTGTCTTTTCATATCTCTGCGACTTTTTATGATAAAATGCTGAAAATTTGTACATCACCTTATAAGTGTATGGGGCACATTTTACTCATTCGAAATGTTTTTGTACGGGGCTTGTATAAAAACATAAATTTTGTATTTCTTCAAATTTAATCCCCTGAAAATTTTTATCGATTTCATAAATTTCTGTGCCTTGTTTTAGGCAGTTTTGTAATTTATTATATATGTCTAGGATCAATATTTAAGGAATAAAAGCCGAGGTCAATGTTTTTGGGACACCCTGTACATATGCATATTATTGTAGTGTACAAAACAGATAAGGAGCTAAACATTATCGCTTAATTGAATTTACAGCAGTAATCCACCATTAAGTCTTTGTACGAATTCCTGGAATATAATAATTAATTAACGTACTACGCATTGAATTCCATACTTTTAACTTTTAAAATAAACATTATTTATTACACATATTATGATTACTATTATAATTACATCAATTTTATACAAACTCTTAAGGAGAAGAAAATGATCGCGTAAAACCAGGGTTTTATATAATGTCCAAAATCATATATCTGAGTTGATATACATGCAGATTTGGACATATCTTTGCTTATGGTTCTGTTGGTTGCTCATCATGATTTTAATATTGCCCATTGTTTCTTTTGACACTTTGATTTCAGCTTTTTTGAACGCACTCTTGGACATACAGTGACTCCAATTCTATAAAGCACATTCTTGAACATTCTGGACTACAATTCACTAAATTCAACACTTGGCTATGCCTAGCCTGCAATTGAGACTGACAAACATTACCCTTTCTAGATCGGTCATAGCCTCCAAAATTATAACGCACACTCTTGGAAGGTCATTGCCTCAATTGACAA
Organism: Amaurobius ferox; assembly: GCA_951213105.1. Taxonomy (NCBI): domain Eukaryota; kingdom Metazoa; phylum Arthropoda; class Arachnida; order Araneae; family Amaurobiidae; genus Amaurobius; species Amaurobius ferox. Next base: position 27,337,059 of record OX578145.1, read on the forward strand.
TATATCTTGAATTAACTTCGTGTTGCTACATCATATCGCGTGAGGACCAGATACCCCCTCCGAATCTCTATTGGTTGCTCCTCAGGACGATGTACCATTACTTCATTGGCCATCTTATCATCCAATGATGTTTGGTTTATGCCTTCTCCGCCAAGGAAATTTTTTGCCCCAACCACACCTGCGATTTATGTGAACTGAATTTATCGGGGTCAAGACCTCTTGGGCTGAGACTGTTATAAAATGCGCCTACAAGTCTGCACTTTGTTTCGTTGTACAAATCGTATAAATCTCAATGTTGAAATGATTAAATTGCCGATTAATCTATTAACTTCAAATGTCAATAATTCCTATTTCAATTATCCGCTCTGCAATTTCACATCAATATACTAAATATTATGATACAAAAAGAAGGTGCAACTAAGTGATATGTAATAGAAAATTGTTTTGATCGACAAAATACATGTTCAAAGTCCCTTCATCTGGAAGAACGCACAGTGTGATTTGGCAATAGAATGCAAATAGTAGAGACAGTTATTAATGGTGTAAAGGCATTATAATTTCCAAATAAAATGTGGAAACCTAAAACAGAAAAATACTTAAAAGTGATAGTAAGAAAATAAGTGAAAAACCCAAAACAATTATTTCTGTGACTATGGATGTTTTCAAGGACCATCATTGGCTCGGAAATACTAAATAGAACTGTGTTTCTGTATACACACGTACGCTCACAGAGACAGAAACAGAAACATCATATATTATGAAGCAAGATCTTTTAATGAGAGTTGGACATAGACCAAAGTATTTTAATTTTTGTTGATATTACTAATATTTTGTGGTAACCGAAAATTTCCAATGGAAAGTTTTAAATAATATATACTAGCCGCCTTCGGTACCCTTGAAAATTCTGATCTTTGCAAACTCGCTGTCGCCATATCCCCATGGAGTTAACAAAGTTAGTTTTAGTTTAATGACGTGAAAACTAATAAAGAACTTTTAAGATGAAAAATAATGTATTCCAAAAACAAAAACATTCATCATTTAAGTTTGTATATAATAAAAGCTTTTTTGTTTTTAATAAAAACACGAAACAAAATTATAAATACCCACAATACCAATAGTCCACTGTTAAAATAAACTCTAAACTGAATAGAATGTTTACAAATTAAACAAAAAATCTGTTAAATCAGCCGGAAACCTGTTAAATAAGAACAATA
>OX578145.1:27343272-27391971 GCA_951213105.1 Amaurobius ferox
AAAGATTAAAAACGTATAAATAACCACACCCGCTATACATCATACTTTTAATAACCCTTATCAAAAAGGCAAAGAAAACTGAAAGCAAAACAACATACCAATAACCACTCCAAAACCAGCTCTACATCTCCAAATCCGGGACACCACCGCCCACACATCATACGGAAGACCAACACAACGCTTGCGTGGTCCGGGAGGTAACCCAAGATAGTACGTGAAAAGGAAAACACTTTATCCGCGCGATGCAACAAGACAAAGAATACCCGTAAACACATAATATACGACAAGTGCTATACGTAATCACAAAGATGTAAACCAATATTACCAAGAAATAGGCGCAAATGCTGCTCTTTAATCCGAAGTAAATATACTATTGAAATCAAAAACGAGGATTAAGCTCAATGGAAGGGAAAACCAAATACAATGCATGCAATGGCAGAGGAGGATGGCGATTCCTCATTCCCGTTTAAAGCTGCTTTTCTTTATATTTTATATATATTTTATATTATATATATTTTATATATATATATATATATATATTTTATATATATATATATATATATTTTATATATATTTTATATATATTATATATATATATTTTATATATATTATATATAAAATATATATATAAAATATATATATATAATATATATAAAATATATATATAAAATATATATATATAATATATATAAAATATATATATATATATATATACATATAAAATATATATAAAATATATATATATATATATATATATATATATATATATATATATATATATATATATATATATATAAATTCATTACTATATATCTTCCAATAATGTTGCATTTAATGTCAAAAACTTTCCTATGATCTTGCACTTTACAACAATTATATTTTCCAAAGTGATAACATTTATTTACAAACAACTGGTGTACCACAAGGTGGCTGTAGTAGTAATATACTCGCTAACTTATATCTTTATTATTATGAAAGTCATTTTAACTCTAATTCATATATTATATATAGATATGTAGACGAATTAATTTGTATTATCATTGATGATTCCGAACCAATAAATATCGATTTTTACCCATCTAACTTAAAATTAATTCCTAATGAGCCTATCGTTAGTCAAACAGTAACTTTTTTAGACCTAAATTTAGATTCTCTCAATAATCATATAATCATCAATCTATATGATAAAAAAGATTCTTACAACTTCACTATCATAAAACTGCTATCATATCAATCTTGTAATTCAATTGTTTAGAAACATCATTTTAAACCAGCTATTTCGAATACATCGACTTTCTGATCCCCGGTTTCACATTCTCCACATCAATAATCTTAAACGCATTTGTGAAAATTGCCAATATCCAGAAGTATTTGTAAATAATAGTATTAATAATTTCAATTATACCACGTCATAATTTTACACATGCATTATTTTTCTTTGATTGGGTAACTCATTTTTGATAATTCACCCATTCCTATCACCTAACTTACCACTTGACCTGAGTCTAATACTGTTTACTATTTTCGACACTTGTCCTGAATCATATACTGATTACTATTTTTGAAAGTCTCCATACGTTATGCATCGTTCAAATGTATTCATTCCGGTGCCCACTCGCATTGACGAAGTGAGGTGAAATGCTCAGTCGCTTGTTCAACCTACACGTGGTAGCACTGCATGTGAGTTAATATATCTGTTCGAGGAGATATTATTTTTCTGATTTGTAATTCAATTTATTTTTCTCCTGCCACTAGCCAGTAGACAGTTCCAATGGTGTCTATAGTTAAATACTATCGCCATTGTCAGAAACTGGCTATTCAATCGGTTTTAATTCGAATTGTATGGCTGTCCTGATGAGAGTGCAATTTCGAACAAACTCCATTTTTTGTGTAGTTTCAATTGATTGTTCTCTATGTCCTAATCTTTTATCTTGAGCGAATTATTATTGCCTTTTTAACACTTTACAACAAAGTTGAAAAGTGTTTATGACTTTGTTCATTCTGTCTGTCTGTCTGTCTGTCTGTCTGTCTGTCTGTCTGTCTGTCTGTCTGTCTGTCTGTCCGTTAGCACGATAACTGCCGTAAAAATGAGTTTATCAAAATGAAATTTTAGTATGTTGTTCAGACGGTCTGTAGGACCTATGGGAATATAAATAAATAATATCACCCAATTAGTTTTTTATTGAACCCGGGTTGAAAAAATGAAATACATTGAACCCTATGGGACCTAATTTTTCAAACATTTTTTAAGTAAATTTAAAATTCACGAATTGCTTCGAAATTTTTAGGAAATATTTACATTATCCCATAGAATATATAAAAAAAAATTCAGTAAAATATGTTAAGTAGTTTTTTAATTAAAAAAATTATTTAATATAGGGAAAAAAACAAATTCAATTAAATTCTGACTTTGGGATATCTTCCAGAAAGAAAAGAGAGAGATATTATATAATAAATATCTCTCCATTTGTTTAAACGTTTTGCATATGGGAGTGGCTTCATATTTTAAAATAAATTTGGTAGATAACAATTTTTCATTTTTTTTAAATTTTATATAACTCTTCATGATAAATTTAATTGATGGCATTTTAAATGCACTTTCCTACGTCCTAGAGAGTTAAAATTTGGTACACAGCTTAAATTTGTTGAACATTTTATTCGACAAAAATTTGATGGATCTTTAAATATAGATCATACATTTTTTTCGAAATGGCCTGAAAATAATCCCCGTTCACTTCTATAAATCATTGGTGTAATATTGTTAAAAATTCTGATGTGGACAGCACATGTCTTTCTCTGCAGACTCATATTCGTTCTCTTTATTTATTCAATGATAATTTGAGTTTATCTGCACAACATAAGTATTTTAAATGACATTGAATTTACACGTTAAACTTAAATTTGGTTCTCATTTGATAGCTGGACTTATTGTCAAAGGTGGCGTAGCGAAAACGCGAAAAAACTAGAATATCTCAAGAACGGCTAGTCCTAGAGTAATGGGGTTAGTCTTATTCTTTTTGTTGTCAAAAATCACATATAAAATAGGAATTTAATTGATATAATTGAGCACACGTAGTCTTTTATTTTTATATATAACGATTTTTGCTGGCCATTTCGCAAAAATAGCCCGTTCCTTTTTCCCGAATCGTAGTAGAATAACCTACAAATGATTTATATACAAAATTTTGTTAAATTTGGTATATAAATCACTTGTAGGTTATTGAAATAATATACTCCAAATTTTGTTAAATTTGGTTCATTAGTTTTTAGCTAGAGTGGATAAAGGCAATTTCTGCGGCCATTTCGCAAAGAAGGCAGATTCTTTTATTACGAATCGTACTATAATCTAATGAACATCAGGATTTCCCACAAAAAACATACCTACCAAATTGTATGAAATTCGGTCCATTAGTTTTTCAATTAGAGTGGATGTAATATCCACACAGACACACAGAAACATACACAGATACACCCTTACACACACAGACGTCTTCCTAAAAGTAGTTTTTTCGTGTTCTAGAAGTCCCAAAACGTGTAGATACTTTGAAAATTCGAGTTCCGATCTTCGGCACGATTCCAATACTTTGAGTACATACACATACACATATATATTATCTGTGTATTATCTGTGTATCTAAATTCCGTGCCTATGCAATTACAATAGTTGTGATTTTAAATGCCCTAAACTTTTATTATTTCTTCAAGGAAGCCTAATTTTAACATATGCAGAATGCAAATATCTCAAGCGATTGTAAGATGAATTACATAAGAATTGCTGAATTTTTTTCACACAAAATTATTTAGCTCTGGAGTCTGGAATACAAGTTATATGAATGAAATATTCATTGATTTTGCATAAAGAATCAGATGATTTATATTTCGATACAGTTTTAAATATTTAAGTATAATAAATTACTGTAGTACTGTGATAATGTAAAAGATATTACCACTGAATGAATCACATTTTAGAAATTTTTAAATGAAATTACATTTCAGTTGGAAAGTGTTTCATAATCAATGCTTATGCATGATTGATCTTTCTTGTTTAATTTTTGCCGTGTTTTCCTTTTCATTTTTATTTATATTTATATATACTTTTGAATTGTTATTTTGTATCCTAATATTCTTCTCATCTCCTTTCAATTGTAGTGATATGTTTTCTTCTATTTTTAACACTTTACAACATAGTTGAAAAGTGTTTATGATTTTGTTCATTCTGTCTGTCTGTCTGTCTGTCCGTTAGCACGATAACTGCCGTAAAAATGACTTTATCAAAATGAAATTTTAGTATGCTTTTCAGACGGTCTGCGGGACCTATGGGAATGTAAATAAATCATATCACCTAATTAGTTTTTAATTGAACCCTGGTTGAAAAAATGAAATACATTGAACACTATGGGTCCTAATGTTTCAAACATTTTTTAAGCACATTTAAAATTCACAAATTGATTAGAAATTTTTACGAAATATTTACATTATCTCCTAAAATATATAAAAAAAATTTCAGCAAAATATGTTAGGTAGTTTTTTAATTAAAATTTATTTAATATAGTGAGAAAAACGAATACAATTAAATTCTGACTTTTGCAATATCCTCCAGAAAGAAAAAATAAATATATTATATAATAAATATCTTTCCAACAGTTTAATTATTTTGTATATGAAAGAGGCTACACATTTTAAAATAAATTTGGTAGATAGCAATTTTTCACATTTTTTTGTAATTCTATATAACTTTTCATGATATACTTATTTGATGGCGTTTTTAATGCACTTTCCTACGTCCTAGAGAATTAAAATTCAGTACACAGAATAAATTTGTAGAACATTTTATTCTACAACAATTTGGTGGATCTTTAAATATAGATCCTAAATTTTTTTCGAAATGGCCTGCAAATAATCCCCGTTCACTTCTATAAATCGTTGTTGTAATATTGCTAAAAATTCTGATGTGGACAGCACATGTCTTTCACTACAGACTCATATTCACGTTCTCTTTATTTCTTCAATAATAATTTGAGTTTATCTGCACAAAATAACAACCATAAGTATTTTAAATGACATTGAATTTGCACGTTAAACTTAAATTTGGTTCTCATTTGATAGATGGACTTATTGTCAAAAGTGGCGTAGCGAAAACGCAAAAAAAAACTAAAATATCTCAAGAACGGCTAAATCTAGAGTAATGGGGTTAGTCTTATTCCTTTTGTTGTCAAAAATCACGTATAAAATAGGAATTTAATCGATATTATTGAGCACACGTAGTATTTTATTTTTATATTTAACGATTTTTGCGGGCCATTTCGCAAAAACAGCCCGTTTCTTTTTCCCGAGTCGTACTAGAATAACCTACAAGTGATTTATATAACAAATTTTGATAAATTTGGTATATAAATCACTTTTAGGTTATTGAAATAGTATACACCAAATTGTGTTAAATTTGGTCCATTAGTTTTTAGCTAGAGTGGATAAAGGCAATTTCTGCCGGCCATTTCGCAAAAAAGGCAGATTCTTTTATTACGAATCGTACTATAATCAAATGAACATCAGGGTTTCTCACAAAAAAACTTATCTACCAAATTTTATTATATTGGGTCCATTAGTTTTTCAGTTAGAGTGGAGGCAATATCCTCACAGACACACAGAAACACACACAGATACAACTTTACACACACAGACGTCTTCCTAAAAATAGTTTTTCGTGTTTTGGAATTCCCAAAACGTGTACATCCTTCGAAAATTCGAGTTCCGATCTTCGGCACGATTCCAATACTTTGAATACATACATACGCACACACATATATAATCTGTGTATCTAAATTCCGTGCCTACGCAATTACAATAGTTGTGATTTTAAATGATCCCTACACTTTTATTATTTCTTGAAGGAAGCCTAATTTTAACTTATGCAGAATGAATGAAATATTCATATATTATATGAATGAAATATTCATTGATTTTGCATAGAGAATCAGATGATTTATATTTCGATACAGTTTTAAATATTTATATTTCCATACAGTTTTAAATATTTAAGTATAATAAATTACTATAATACTGCGATAATGTAAAAGATATCACCACTGAATGTATCACATTTTAGAGATTTTCAAATGAAATTGCATTTCAGTTGGAAAGTGTTTCATAATCAATGCTTATGCATGTTTGATCTTTGTTGTTATCCTTAGTCTTGGTCTATAGTTACTCATTTGTAACAGATATGCTAGAGATGGGTTTTTTTTGTACATACAGTAGTTTATGCAAAGTTTTCGATTAAAATATTTAATTTTTTTTATATATATATATATATATATATATATATATATATATATATATATATATATATATATATATATATATATATATATATATAAAAAATTAAATATATATATATATATATATATATATATATATATATATATATAATATAATACAAAAGTAATCAGATGAAGAAAACGAAAGCATACTAAGTATGACGCATCGTATGAGCATACATAAGTATGATCCAAAACGCATGCAACACTATATAACTGTAACCGAGTGTTGCATGCGTTTTGGATACAAATCATGGTAAGAGATATAAAGTGAGTGGCGGAAGAAAGGTTGAGAGCTATATGCAGACTAATAGTGGAGTGCTATGGCGATACATATGAGGTCAAGGAATTTGTGTTATAAGGTAGATATCCTTATGGATATCATCAAAGAAAGTAAGTAATACGTGGGAATGAAGGTTTTTGTGTTAATGGAGTATTGGTATTTGTGTCTGATTGTTTGAATCGGGGTTTATTCCGTTTTCCACTTTCGTATTGTTTTGTATTGTACTGATTTGTAGTGTATATCTTCAAGTATATAACTTTCACAAATTGGTACCGACCACCGGAAGTGTTTGCCACGGTGCTAAGCATGCTTTAACCAGGGTGCGGGGGTCATAAACCCCCCACGGCCACTTTGTGGTACTCAATTTGTTCATTTCTCTATGATCTATTTGGAAATTTATATATATATATATATATATATATATATATATATATATAGAAGAAGTTGTATTTTTGGATATTACTTTATATCGCAATCAAAAAGATCAATTTTGCTATAAACTTTATGATAAACGGAAAAGTTTCGAATGTGATATAAAATATATTACTCCTTGGCATAGCAATATGAGTATCAGTGTATTGAGAAATATGATTTGTAATCCTTTTAATAGATATCGTAAATTAAATTCCACTTGTAAAATCCGCATTAATTGCGAACGTCAATTAATTAAAGTGGCATTGGAAAACGGTTATGCTGGATTCCTCAAAGCGTGTTACACAAATTTCTGTAAAGCTCTTGACAAAGACAACGTATTTGATACACATTTTAACGATATGTTGCCATTAAATAAAGCAATAACTTGGTATTATCTGTAACTGTATCTTGGCTGTTATGTATAGGAAAAAACTTCATAACTCTCTTTCCATGTTAGTTGGTTCCCTTTCGAGCCGTATTTGGTTTTCACGGTTTTTGCATCCGGGATTGTAATTTTTTGGGGATTCTGTTTTCCCCGCACACATGATTTTGGAACTGCTACGTGCGATCACTGTTACTGGGATTGTTCCCTAGGAATAAAAGCACGCTTTAATTAGGAATATGGATCACAATCCCCTTAGACATTAATGGCCCTTCATTGGCAGTCCTTTTTCCACTGTTGCTTTCTTTCATACTTGAATTGTAAAAACTTTTAAGTGTTCCTTTTTGGTATATATATATATATATATATATATATATATATATATATATATATATATATATATATATATGTGTGTGTGTGTGTGTGTGTGTGTATGTGTGTGTGTGTGTGCGTATGCCAAAATAGATAAAACGTGAGTATCGTACCAAAGCTGAATATTAAATCAGAATTAAGTTCGTTATACAGACTTACATATATTGCAGTATTTTTGTCTAATCACCATCGGAAAAATCAAAGAATTTATCTTTCAAAGAAATTTTAAACGAAATCCGTACTATCAATAGACAAATTTTCGGGAATTTTTATATATAGTATATAATTTTCGTGTTTTGAAAACGTAATTGAATTTAAAATTGCGATATAAAAAAAATCAACTGACAATCCGATCATTATAAATTGACAGCAGCTTGTTTAAATATTACACACTACTACAAACCATTTTTTTCCTGGAGCCATCAGTTCTAATTGTACATTCGTAATAAAAATTAGCCTGAGTAAATTGTAAATCAAAAAGATATGCTTAAAATATTCATTAGTTAATATTTTTTAGATAAATAAATCAGTTATTTTAAATATTATTCCTCGAAACAACTAGACTAATTCAGAACTATCAATTTTTAAATTAATAAATAGATATAACTTTTTTTGTGTGTTATTAGTGTTCCTTTATGAATGACGTTTGAAATACTAAGTTGCTACTCACAGCACTGTTATTGAAATGTATATATATCTTTCGTAGCCTTGCTCAAATTTAATTATTTAGGCATTCTCTGTACCGTGAAAGGTTACGACTGGCTTTACGCTTCCAGATAATACTTCAGGGACATATTTTAAACGTTCGAATAAATATAAAATATAATTTTCTCTTTCGGTTGATATTTAAAGCAATAATTTTGTCAGGTGTTATTTATCATTTTCATTTAGATGTTCGCTGAATCGTAAAAGTTTACGAATGGAGTTAATTTATGAGATAATACTTAGACATATTTTGAAAGTTTTAATTGCGTTACATTGGGTGTGATGATTTTTCTTATTTTTTGGATTTCAATTTATGGATCATAAGAATATACCCGGCGTTTAAGATGCTAAACTCTGATTATAAGTAGGTCAGAACATGGAGCACATTCTCGAACACCCAACAACCTTGTTAGGATAAATACTACATCACTTTTTCCTATGACAACGGATTCTCGCTAATACAACATTTATTGTACAGTATTAGCGAGAGTCCATAAATCTGACATAAAATAGTAATGAAATAGTGAAATGGTAATAAAAGTCTCTTAACCTTAATTTTATGTAACATGTTAGTTACATTGAAAAATGCAACCTTATAAAACGAAAAAGATAAATAATTTTAATAAAAAAAATGTAAGATGTATAATGAGGTAAAGGGGAAAACATATTAACTTTCAAAACGTAGACAAAATGCAGTTGTAATTATTTGTATTTTCACAATGTGTGAAGTAATCTTCATTTGTTTCTTCTGAGTAAACAATATTATTTTTAGGTCCTCCTCAATTGAAATCAATTACTCAAAAGTGTGTTCTGGAACATCTTCTACAGATTGAAAAATTTGTAAATTCTGTCTATTTTAATGAATTAATGAACGCATTAAGCGATGATATGCAACGTCCACAGGCCTTAACTAAGGAATCCGTATTTGTACATTATAATGATGAATCCATTGTAAATGGCTGTTTTCTTAAAGGGAGCCCACTGTAGTTTATATTCTAATATAAATAATGTTTGATAATTAGCTTTATAGCATAAAATTTATTGGTTTATTGTTATAATTTTATATTAATCCAGACATATATTTTTCCGGTATAAAACTGTATAAAAATTATATATAATGATATATATAAAACTATAAAATATATATAAAATTATAAAATATATATAAAACTATAATATATATAAAACTATAAAATATATATAAAAACTTTAAAATATAAGATAAAAAACTATAAAAATATATTAAAAATCTATAAAGAATTAAATTATTTAATATTTTTCCAATTTAATTGTGCTACATATTATGATATAAATAAACCGGAACAACATAAAAATCACCGTTAAGACTGTCGAGTAAACATTAATAATGAAAATGTTTGATTGCTTGACTTTATGACAACGATATATTTATATATTTAATGGTTACTTTTGGACTATTATAAAAGTTAATTTATTACACATTCAGCTGAAATATAGATATGCAGCACTTTATGCTGCATATCTATATATATAAAGAAGAAAAGTATGCATGTATGTATGTATGATCCAACATCACTAAGGACGGTTGAACGGAATTCTGAACCGATTTTGATGAAATTTGGTGGGTAGTCTTGAAATAGCCTCACTTAAATTTAGTCCATGTTTAGCGTTTCTAGCACCAGGGGTTGTCGCGATATTAATGAAAAACGAAACTTTCGTTTGTCTCATCATCACGGGAGAATAGCTACACCGAATTTAATGCATTTTGTGGGGAGCTTTGAAATATCCTCTCATAAATTTAGCCCAAGTTTCAAGTTTCTAAGACCAGGGGTTGTGGAGATATTAATAGAAAAGGAAACTTTTTCCTAGGAGTTCTCTAACTCCATGATTCCCAACGAAAAACGTTGGAAATCGTTGGTTTAAAACGTAAACAATTAAATCTCTGAGTTTTATGGGAGTTTGTTAGTCACTTTTGAAAATCGCCATTTTGAAATATGAATTTAAATAGAACATCTATCACAATGGTTTATTTTTCACAGGTTTACTCAACAAATTTTATTAATTTCAATAATAAATAAATGAATATATATATATATATATATATATATATATATATATATATATATATATATATATATATATATATATATATATATATAGAAGAAAAGTATACATATATGATCCACTGGATCTGATTGGTCAAAGAACTGTCGTGCTTTGGCGATGCGTTAAATAAGTAGAAAATATTCTGATTGTGATTTCACAGTGAATAAAGAATGTATGCGTATATGTTCTGGTGTAATGTATATCAGAGTTTTGCATCGTAAATCCCGAGCAACGCTGGGTAATCGCTGCTAGTTATTATATAAATAAACACGACAATATTGATTATAATTGTAAAAATTGTAAAAATTGCCGAGTGGACATTAATAACGAAAATGTTTTAATACTTGACATTATGACGGATATATTTCATATATTTGGTTGTAAGAGACGGACTGTTAAAAAAATCAATTTATGATATATTCAGGTGAAATTTATTTTTGAACAAAAAATGTCATTTTTATTCTTCAAAGTAATTAAAATATTTCCAAAAAAATTCATTTTTTTTCTTATTTTAAACATTATTTTAAATAAACTTTGCATGTTTTTGTAACGAATTACATGTTCCTAGAAAGAAAAAAACATTTGGCTTTAAGAAACAATTGAAATAATTCTATTTCACTAATTAACAAACATAATCAGTGAAGAGAAAAGTTAACAAGATATTTACGAATGTGTTCAAACCAGATTTACTTAAATGGAAAGGTAAGGATAAAGTTCTGATAAAAAAAAATAGATTGAAATAAATATATATTTTTAATTCGTATGTAGAATATAATTTAATGTATAATTTAATTTATGTATAATATATATTTTTACTTTCCCTGCAATACATGGCAATGTATGGGGACCGTATTTGAATCATGTCGAAAATCGCAACTCGAATTTTTGACGGATCTACAGGTTTTAAGACCTCTAAAATACGAAAAAACCATTTTTAGCGTGACGTCTGTGTGTGTGTGTCTGTATGCCTGTCTGTGCATATTTTGTATCCACTCTAACTAAAAAACTAATTGACCGAATTTCATAAAATTTGGTAGGTAAGTAGGTAAATCACTCGTGGGCGAATCTGGTGCTGATTAGTTTTGGGCACGATTTGGGATAAAAGAACCCTTCTTTTTTGCAAATGGGCCCACAAAAGCCTATATCCACTCCAGCTGAAAACTAATGTTCCGAATTTCACAAAATTCGGTAGATAAGTCGCTTGTGGGTTAATCTGGTTGTTTTGCGAAATGACATGCAAAAATCGTCAAAATCTAAAGTAAAATCTACGTATCCTTAAATATATCCATTAAATGCTTGTTTTATACGTAATTTTTAATGAAGAAAAGAATAAGACCTACTCCATTACACTAGGACTAGCTGTTTTCGAGATATTTTAGTGTTTTCGTATTTTCTCTACGCCACCTTTGAAAAGAAGTCCAGTTATCAAACGAAAACGAAAATAGATTTAAAAGTGAATTAACTTTAATTAAAATAAAGAGAACGTCGATATGAGTCTGCAGGGAAAGTCATGCTGCCCTCATCAAATGTTTTAACAATATTTTTGTATCCCATGCTATGAAGGAAAGTAATAATATAAACACACTTGGACATCAATCCCTATCTATCATAATATGTAGAATGCTGTATAAATATCAGTAAATGATATTGCGCTGTACAAGCAAAAACAGTATTAAAGTTAGTTAAACACATTGCGTTGATACTTTGAAATACCGCTAATAATACACCTTTAAATCTTTAGTACGAGTTCCTGGGAAAAAATATATTAACATAATACCACACAATTAACTTTACCCCCCCCCCCCCCCATATTAACTTTAAAATATATATTTATTAAGCACATTATAATCATAATTAGATTACAACAATCATACTTATATATTTACGGAGGAGACTGCACATGCGAGACCAGGCAAACAAAAATTCCTAAACTGACAATGACCTTTTATATATGTTGTTAAGCACATACCATCTTTTAGTCGTTAGACTTTTATGGGTCATTGATTATCGAAAAATCTCATCACCACTGCACTGTATGAGTAACTTTCTGCAAAATCCTCTGAGACTGTGTGGAACTTAATGCATCTCGTCTATTCTGACTGCACATCATGAGAACCTTGATGTATATCTTTATGCATCTGTGCCAACTTTGCATATCTGTATCCCGACTCTAACTGCACTATCCAACTATTCTGTTCATCTCTGTAGAACATATGCATGCCCATATCGACTCCATATCTATCCTATGCCCATATCTGCTATCAACTATATTCTGCAACTGTATCTTTGATCTCTGAATCTGTATTGATCTATCGCTGTAGAACTTTATTTTGGTTGGAACCTCATTTTGCCTGAGCTCTGATACGACTCTTCGGCTATCATTAGTTCCTCAGGGCGATGCGACAACACAACTTCCATATTGGTTTAACTTTGAACCAATCTCATAGATTTATCTTTAGATCCCTTTTTATGGCTTACTGACCTCTCAGGACAGGACCTCTGTAAAAATGGCGTCAACCAAAGTGGGCTCCTTTTAGTGACCTGCTAGATATCATAAATAATCATATACACCTGTATACGTGCATTCTGGTCTCACAAATATGATAATTATTTGTTAATGAAATCTTCCCCATTTAGGTGAATATAATTATTTGTGCCATTATTATAGAAAGTAAGCGTATGAATGCCACATTTTTATAATTTTCATAATATCCTATTCCCTTTTTGTAAAACAAAAATAATTACATGATTATTGTATTGTGCAAGAATTTGGTAAATGACTTATCCAGTACTTCATATTTTTCCACGGTCAGAATGACTATATATATTGTTATACATTCTTCGCTATTTTGCCTATTTCTTAGCTTTTGCGAGTCTTATGTGTTATTCTGGATTGCCGTTGTTTTACTCACTCTCTTTTAATCTTGTTTAAACTTATCTCCTCTTGTTTGGATACTTCTGTTGCATTTTGTCACTCTCTAATCTTACGTTTTAGTCCTCTGTTTCCGATTGGCTGCACTGTTCTTCATCTGCTTTCTGATTGGCTGTTTCAGATGGACTCTTAATTCATGCCTGAGATATATATAGCCTTCTTTGTTTTCTATTATTGCTCATTTTAACTTAGTAATTGTCTGTCTGTCTGTTTTGCACTAAAGAATTGTGTCCAAAGTATCTTTGAAGCAGGTGTATACTGCACTGTGTTTATTATTGGAATTTAATTGCACTCTTTACACTGCCTTCCTTAATCAGCATATTATTTTTCTTTAAATATATCTACTTTAAATGCACATAATTGCTCTTTTAGTGTATTGAAAATTTAAGAAATAAAATTGAATGTTTGCAATATAATAATAAATGCACAATTCCTCTCCATATGGAAGGATTTACATTTAAATATCCTCTTAAACTTGCATAAAACGTAAAATGCACTTTAACTATATTTCAGGAACCTGTAAATTAATGGAAATTTTGACACTTATAATTATGAAATGTAGCAGGAAATTCAAATCAGATTAATGTAATATTTTTCTGACTTTAATATGATACGTGATACAAATAATGTTCAATCTATATTCCAATTGAGAGTAGCCGCATCTTTTGATCAATTTAATACCCTGAAATTTGCCAATGTGGCTAAACTAATTAATAAGATTTTCTGTAAGTCCAAATTCATCATAACTTGAAACTAGGTATACTTTGCAAAAATATTATTCAAAAGTATAAATTCCTTAATTATTTTAATGATATACTCTAAATAATTTATCAGATATGTTATAGTACATGGTAAATATGCGAAATTTATTTGTCTATAGTAACACATCTATAAATAACATTTAAAAATAATTTTACTTTCCCTATATGCATATTATAATGCACATATTGTGACGGGATCGAAAATTGGAATTCAAGTTTTCGACAGAAGAGCACGTTTCAATCTTCCCTGAACTGGAATTGAAGGTTGCTGAGGTGATGACTGAGGTATTTATCGGGTGTTTGGAAGCGATATCTCACGAACGAATGGATAGTTTCGAACTAAATTTGAAACAACTTTTACAATATTAATCACGGGACCCTAATAGTTTTAAAAGAAATTGGATGCTCAGAAAATTCCAAAGTTTTAAATTCACTTTTGAATAAATCTATAAAAACTCAGAACCTTCAATAATGTTACATATATGATTTTGTACATAGTTTTGTCGCTGTAAAACAAGTAAATTCATTGAATTATATACAGGAAATCATCTGTTACAACATCATATTTTTAAATTCGGAATTATATGGTATTTCTAGAGCATCGGTAGTTTGCCATCATAAACATGCCTTGTATTTATTAATTTAAAATCCGATGTGTATAACCCACAATTAGTACTTATGCTTGCCATAAACAGGAAACCATATGCTCTAAACTATTTAGTTGAAACTTCATGCATATATAATTTATACTTATAATTTTGTTTTTCAAAATTCCGTTCGAAAATAGGAACGGAGTATTTTGAACATTGGACCGTGTTTATAATCAATAAAGTTCCATTATACACTAATTGTAATAAACGTATTATATTATTTTCGGAACACATCATGTGTTCGTTGGATATCACGTCCACAGACTCAACGACGTAGCCGACGTAGTGGTCGAGTGGTCAAGGCGAGCGTTTCCACAGCAATCTCTCGACCGCCGCGTTGTGGGTTCGAGTCCCACGTAAGGCATGGATGTTTATGTTGTGGGCCCAGTGTGTTCCGCCCCCCTCTAGTACGCCTGGGGCAACGTCCTTGGACGGCTAAATGGTTCACGTTCTGGCCGCTGACAAAGGCGAATGAAGATGAGTCAAGTGTCTGGTCATTTGATAAAAAAAGTCTACAGACTCACAAACAGGCACATATATATCATACATACATGCATACACACGTACTCTACCATACATACACACATACATCACCTCAAAGGCGTATTTTTCCTACGAGAACTAGAATTCGAATTGCCGTTATCATAACAATACTGTCCCTATACTTTATGCTATGTATGTGAAAAAATAAAAAAAAACGTTGATTCTTAATTATGTATGCTCGAAACCAGTATCAAAATCCAGAATTTAGTTTTTTTAACCTCATCCCAATACTTCTCTTCAATACATAATATATATTGCAGGGAATGTAATGCGCTTATGCAGAAATAAAAAAAAACTTGTTTCAGCTCACTGAACACTGAAATGTTCTTCTATATTCACTTACTAAAATGAATCAAAATCCAGAATTGTATAATTTTCTGGAAAACAATTCTGTACATCTGTAAGATTAAGTGCCAATATATTTATGCCACGCTACGTATCGCATAGAATACCCAGACCACAATCTACTACAAATGCCGTAAGTTGCGTGATTTCGATATAACCCTAATTAAGGTAAATCGTTTGAGACAAATATCTATCAATTTAACTGAGAGGCTCATCACTAACCATTCTCAAGAGGATATTACTCACTACTAGACCGATGTGCTTTAAAAATCCTTGCAATTCTCTGTAAATACCCGATATCATTCATTAGAATCTTTGCAGCGTCATTAAAAGTAGTTAACTAAATTTAAATATATATATATATATATATATATTCATAGTGTAATATCTTGTAGTGTAATATTTAACAATTTAAATGAGTATTTACATGGTATTAAACGTTATCCTTTTAATAATCTTTAGTAATGCCTGTTATCGTTTATATAACTAGTGTTTGATAAGAGTATTTTATTATTATTAACTAAAACAAATTAATTGGCATTTCACATACCTTATGTGAGCACTCACTAGTTATTGATCTTCTACGTTGGCGTAATATGTCCTAGGAAAGTCCTTTGGTACACCCTAAATAAACGCGAGGGATGCATTCAAATTGGGGTTTATAAACATGCTTAAAGTCAACAATATGCGCTCAAAAATGAATGAAAATAAATATTTCGAATTTTCCAAATGTCTCTAGAGATACATCGTTTTGGAATGTCATCTACACCTGTACCGATTTTTCGGCTATGGGTTGCAAGCACACACACAGACACATTTTATTATGTAAGATATATTTCATTTTTTCTTGTGTTGAGTGGGTATTTCTTTTATTCATAATTTGTTACAAACTTATTTTATTAAGGCTGACTAATAATAATATGTTTGCCAATCACATATTATTCGTTTGTACAAAAATAATAATATGTATAAATAAATAAAAAATGAATAAATAAATATAATAACAATAATAATAACAATAATTTGATATTTTAGGCATTACGTGATGGACGAAACTAGCTGCACTAGAAACATAGATATATCTGTCAAGGTTACATAAAAACTTATTGATATTGAGTAGAACAGCGAAGTCCAGCAAAGAGATTTATGACATAGTCTGCACATCACAACATTCCCGAACATCCAAACTTTCTACACGAAACATAGTAAGTTACATCTAAGAGTTGTAGCTGTAATAAACGTAAATCACTCCAGACAAAACCCAATTGATTTAGCAAAGTCAGGAGTTAGTTTCATAGCAATTTCAAGTGAATAATGTTCACTGGAAAATATATGTACTTAGTTATTTTGCAGTTCTCTCTATGTATCATGTTTTTAAAGTCGATATGAAAGTTGCAAGGATATTTGTAGAAATGTACTCGTTTAAATACATCATGTTGTCGCATGTGCAAATTACAGTGAAAATTTGTGAGACCAAAAGTTACAACATTTGGTATAGTAAGGTCAATAATTTTTAATATAATTCATTTTTTTATTTATTTAATATTAAAGAAAAATTGTGTGCAAAATATCAATCGAGTCAGAATATTTAAATTGAGTGCTGAACGAAATTTATAATAAGATTTTCCGATTTTTAGGGCTCATAAGGAAATAAAGAAATCGAGATTTTAGTTGAAATTTATTTTTAAAATATCTTCATAGGAACAAATTCTTATAACTGTCTAACGCATTTTTGTTCATTCTAGATCCGTTAAAATTCCCAGGTAGAATAGAATAATATATGTCTGTACCTTAAAATGACCATCACTTAACAAAACCTAACTAGCCAGATAATCCATTTTCTTTTTTCAAAAGTGAAGGAAATATATCTTTTAAAAAGTCTTTTTAGACCTCCATAAAACCCCAGTGGCATAAAGGGATATTTGTACAGTTAAAATATTGATAACGGGACAGAACTAAACTAAGATATATATTCGATTTCTCCACTGAGGGCAAATAAAATGGGGGAGTCTAGAAATATATCTAGGCCGTCCACAAGTCCCCTCGTGATTTAGAAGGCTCAACCTTTGCCGATTTATAGTATTGAACACAAACCAATTCGTAAGTGAACGAAACTTTAGATTCACAATCAGCAAACACAAGTTCGAAGGGTCTTTTCAGGCCCTAAAGAAGCCCATAGTGGCATAGAAAGTTATAACTTTGTAACCTTATAGTATCCAGCACGAGACAGAATCTTACAGAGTCAATTATTAATTGAAACTAATATTCGCAAGGCAAACAATAATTCATTTTAAACAATGTTATATATATTTAAAATTAGTTGCAACTTAATTTTTGAGAGTATCAGTTTAAAATTTTTACTGGCTTAAATGATCATTTTAGGAAAGAAACCATATTCCATCTTCCCCAATCTTTATGTCCGAATTCGTAGCTGAAAAGTGTGTATTATATTTGTCGTGACAAACCCCGATTTCAAAGGGTCAGTAACTTAGCTGATTCTTTTATCTCTGTAAAGCCATCCGAAAGCTAAGAAAAATACTACATTGGTGCAGTAATACCCGATAAAGTGATCGTTAAATGGCGAGTTTCGTTAACTATTTTTGGGATTTTTAAAGATAACGGCATTAGTCTCTCCTACTTTCGTACAGATACACACATAATTGTGACTGAGTGCAATAGGATTTTCAATTCGTCAATTTAAAAACGCTGCTGCGTTCCGTTACAAAAAGTCGCAATCTCTGAATCCGTAGCTGGCAATTGTATAATAATATGTGACGCAAGGAACCCCGATTATAAGGGTCTGTGTTTCAGATCCGAAAAAGGCTGACGACATGATTATATTTTCTCAGTAATACGTTCACAAATTTAAAAAAATCTGATGTGGGCAGCACATAACTTTCCTTATATAATGCAATGAATTTACTACTTTTACAGTTAAAAAAAATTTATTCTTATAGTAGATTCTTACATTCTATTCAAAATATTGAATTTTCGTCAATTAGTCATCATTATCATTGATTTAGCGTCATTTTTATCCATTTGGCGAGATTTTCGTTAATTTGGCAACATTTTAAAATGTCGCCAAGTTGGCGACATTCCGCTAAATGCGTCGCCAAAATCTCGCCAAGTGTTATTTATGGACGGAGAAATAAGTTATTCTTACAGCGGATAAATGACTATTTGCGTTCAAATACAAAAGTATTACTCAAAGTATCTTTTCTCGTGAAAGGAACGAGTTAGATCCACGAGAATGATATCACCCAATTTATCGGATGGTATTAAATATGAAATCAATGGGAAATATATATTTCTCAATATAATGTTTCCAAATTATGTTTCTCAATAGGAAATATAGATTTTTTTAATTTTATATGACTTTTTGATAATTTTTTTGAAAAATGTGCAATATCTCGAGAACGGTTCATGTTAGCGTTCTAAAATTTATATCAATCGTTTTCTAATGAAAATTACATAAGAAATGTCTATTTGCGTAACTTTAATAGCAGTTTTGATTCACAATACTTTCCTTATACATTATGTATATAAGGAAAATAATAAGACAGCATTTATAATTGGTACTGTAGCACTTGACAAAAAAATTTAAAATGAACTGCTTTAAGATTGTTATTCCGGTATTTTTACTTTCCTTATATACATAATGAATAAGGAAAGTATTGTGACGGGGTCGAAAATTTGAATTCGAGTTTTCGACGGGAGAGCACGTTTCAAGCATCCTTGATGACGAATCAAACTTTTTTGAAGTGATGTCTCTGTGTGTCTGTGTGAAAGTATGTGTGTGTGTGTCAGTGAGTTTTTGGAGATGATAACTGACGAACGAATGGACCGATTCGAACGAAATTTGGTACAAAAATCATAATCCATAAACACTGGAAGCCTATTGTTTCTATACGTAATCGAGTGTCCAGAACCCCCCTAAATTTTCGAGTGAACTTTTGAAAAAATCGTCAAAAAATCTAAACCGCTTCTAAAGTTACGCAAATAGACATTTTTTATGTAATTTATCATTAGAAAACGATTGACATAAATTTTATGAATTGTTCTCGAGATATTGCACATTTTTCAAAAAAATTATCAAAAAACTATATAAAATAAAAATATTTCCTATTGAGAAACAAGTTCACTTTTCATATGCAATACCATGCGATAAATTTGGTGACATCATTCTCGTGGATCTAGCTCGTTCCATTCATGAAAAAGGTTCTTTGAGTAATACTTTTGTATTTGAACGCCAATAGTCATTTATCTGCTGGAAGAATGACTTATTTCTCCGTCTACAACACCTGGCGAGATTTTGACGACGAATTTGGCGGACTGTCTTCAACTTGGCGACAATTTTAATTGTTGCCAAATTAACAAAAATCTCGCAAATTGATAAAAATGACGCTAAATCAATGAAAATGACGACTGATTGAAAAAAATTCAGTATCTTGGAAAGAATATAAGTATCAACTATAAGAATAACATTTTTTAACTGTAAAAGTAGTAAATTCATTGCATTATATAAGGAAAGTCATGTGTTGCCGACATCAGATTTTTTTGCTGTAAATATAGTAAATTCATTGTAGTATATAAGGAAAGTCATGTGCTGCTCACATCAGATTTTTTTTTATTTCTCCGGTGTTGATGTAATTAACCGAATTTAAAATTTCTGGCTCATTCTGTGTGCTCTGGTGCAAGAGATGTATACTTTTCTTTTACATCTTGAAGATACATTTGACTTACAATCTTATTAATTGAAAAAATGTTACATTTCAGTCTTTCTTTGCAATAATAGACCTGCAATATAAACTACTAAACCGATTTTAATAAATTGTGGCTCTTTTTGTGTTCCAGTGGGAAGTCCAAACTTTTCTCTATTACTTGATGATTCATTTAGAATTCTAAAAATTATATGAGAAACATGAATAAATGGGGGTCGGCGGTAAAGTACAATTTGCAATATCTGGTATATCATTGTTACACAATCATGTTGATAAATAGTTCTACAAAAATATTAAAATCTCATATCATTTCATTCTTTCCTAGTGTGAGAAACAAAAACGTTTTCTAAGAAGGTTATGAAATCTTAAATTGGTTTACATCTATTTCCTTAGCACCGAATCCTTATTTACTGGTCTGTCATGCTCTGTTGGAATATCTTACACCTGAGTCGATTTTTATAAAAAAATTTCAAACTTTAACGTTCCTTATTCATTGTATCTGATTATGGCAACGGTTTTAAATCTGGTACTAGAATATAATTTTGCGAAATATTTGAGAGTTCACCATTTGACGTATGTCCATCAATCTTCACTTTATAAATGTGACCAAGTTGGCTTATTAATTAGATTTGCGTCTAGTAACGAATTTCCATACACGCTGTTTATTTAGGAGAATATAATTAGGTACTTAAAGGGGAGTTTTTGAAAAATAGTATAAATGCTAATAAAATTTCCACAAGTATTAATCTTTGAGTGGCAATATCATCTGAATAAATGTTAAAACGGAATTTTTAAGGAAAAATTGTATTTTTCTTAATTTCTTAATTACTTAAAAATGTTTCTCAATTATTTGATTCCCTGATTATTAAAATATGTATAATTTAAATGAAATATGCAGTCTTTTTAAACACACACTACTTTACAAATACAATTTTAATTCACAAGAAAATAATAATCTTAGAGTAGCTCAGCATCGGGAGGTTCGTTTGTACTTCCTTAGAATTTCATCATAAAAGAAAGGATTATACTTGATAAAAGAACTTTAAAATTTAAAAGGAGATTAATTTTAGAAATGGAATACTCTTAAGCATAAAATATTTTTCATTAATTCTTCCTTTGTAATTCTTCGAACAAAATCTAATTTAACACCCACATTTCTTCTAAATAAAACATTAAAAAGATATAATTTTAAATTAAAGAAATGGTTTACTGTATGCCTTTTCAAAGGTTAGAAATGATTATTTAATATCATTTATTTGAATAGAATACTTACTTAGGCGGGTGTCTGACAATTAATCTCTAGTTTTTCTAAGTATGCATGCGTTCATGCACGCATTGAAGCATTTGTGTTCGGGTGGAGCAAAAAATAAAACACTTTCCGTTTTATGTTTAAAACTACAGAGGAAAAAGAACATTTTTAATATATTATAAAAATATATATTGCTTTTTATTTATCTTTTACAAACTAGCCTTTTCCCTACATGAAGTTCATACCATAAATGCCTATAAAGAATTATTTATGCGATAAGGTTTGAATAAGCAGAGTATACATCTCTTACTTATGCTCAGATAATATCTATCATTATTTATAATGACCATCTTCGGTGGTCGCTCTTTTAGAAACCTTTTTAGAAACCTCTTTTAGAAACCTCTTTACCTACAATAGCTGCCGAGAGCGAATTAAAATTGCGTATTCTCTATATGATTTAAAGTAAATATACTCTATGAGAGTTACATCTTTCTTTTCTTTTTTCGTTTTAGTTATGTATACAATAATGTTAAAGTTTTTCTTTCATAATAATTGTTCTTTTGCAATCAGCAGTTTTTACTCACCAGTAAAATAAATGTATGAGTGAAAATGAATCAGATATCACTTCAATAAGATAACTGATATTTAAATCTCACATAACTTGTGTACAATCACCTACCCATCTTATTTCATTTAACAATTTGTTATATATATATATGTATTTCCACATTAAGCATATATATTTGGAATTGAATTTCTATTCATACATAGCCATCTCGTTTATTTGTTGTTTGTCCATAAACAGCTAAACCTACTTCCATACACGATCCATATATTTTGCGTCATGGATTTTAATGGTAAAGTAAGCCGAAGCACATGTATTCATCAATAACACATGCGGGTTTCAAATTTGCTGATGGTATCTCAATGCTTACATATAGTCTAAAATAGTCGATCAGCACATGTAAGTCATTTGGAAGAATGACTCTTTATATATATATATATATATATATATATATATATATATATATGCGTGTGTTTATATATGTATATATATATGTATATATATATATATCTGTGTGTGTGTGTACATGGTGATTAAAACAAGGTGGACCAAACTTTACGAGGTGATAGTACAACACCAAACAAAGCATTTTCGTCCTAGTTTACTAGTCCGAAATGAAACGTAAAGGGGTTACACGGCGCTTACTCGTTGGGAAGCTGTCGCTCCGTTAACTTAAAAGCGTCATTCTGGTTGATTTCTTTCTTGCTGAAGAAGAAAACCACGTATGCAAATTTTATTTGAGGAAGAAGATGGACCCTTTTGCAAATATTCGCAACACCGAATGTACGGCCTTATCAGTTAGCAGCAATTATTCGCCAACGTAAAAGCGTCATTCTGGCTGATTTTTTTCTTGCTCAAGAAGAAAACCACGTATGCAAATTTTATTTGAGGAAGAAGAAGGACCATTTTGAAATTATTCGGAACACCGAATGCACGGCCTTATCAGTTTGCAGCAATTATTCGCAGATCCAACTTTTGAGACAATGAAGGAATTTAGAAATAGGGAAAAAACGATATGCATTTCAACTATAGACCTGCAAACGGTAATGGGGGAGAGGCACATCAAATTTACGGTGAACGTTTTCCCCACAGACGGTTGCCTAATCGTAAACATTCAAACACTTGCATCGGCAACTCAGTGCATCGGGATCCTTTCTAGCCACCAGGATTGGTGAAGGTCGCAGAAGGAGTGCTAGAACGTAAAGCGTGGAACAGGCGATTCTGGACAGAGTAGCAGTTCGGCCATGCACAAGCACAAGAGCAATGGGGCATAATCTTGGTGTTCCACAATACACGGTATGAAAGGTTCTGCATATGGAACAGTTACACCCATATCATCTCCAGCGATTCCACGCAATGATTTCAGCGGATTATCCTTGTCCCGTGCAGTTCGCCAGCTTGTCCCTGGGGCAACGTGTGGTGCAGCCAGATGTTCAGATTACTGTGCTTTTCACAGATGAAGCCTACTTCGTACGTGATGGCACATTTAACATCCACAATGAGTAAGTGTGGGCGTGTGTATATCCAGATGCGTATCAGAGATGATTCTCTGTCGATGTATGGGCATGAATTTTCGGCGACCACCAAATAGGATCGTATCTTATTCCGGAACGAGTTAATGGGGGAATGTACCTTAACTCCTACAGAAGGTCTGGCCGGAATTGCTGGAGAATATACCAACATACATCCGGAAAAGTAGGTGGTTCCAGCACGATGGAGCACCAGCCTATTTTGGGAGAGAGGTAAGGAACTATGTGGAAGTCACTTTTCCGGGCTGATGGATTGGGCGAGGTGTTTAAATAGCTTGTACCCCGCGATCGTCCGATCTGTCTGGTCTTGACTTATTTTTGTGTAGATATCTCAAGAGTCAGGTCTATGACACTCGCTTTGAATCTGAAGAGGAACTCTTAGCCAGAATTTCGGCCGCTGCTGACGACGTGCATGCATGCCTGGCCTGTTCGAGAAAATTCGCCGATCCCTTAATTGCTTCTGTGAGACGTGTATTTAGGTTGGCCATCGATATTTTGAGACATTACAATAATTATTGTTTATTAAATGCCATTTTATAACTTCTAAGCCATTCTTCTGTTTTCGCAGCATTTAATTGATTTCACCATTAAGAGCTCACTGGCGTCTTTACTTTCTATCTCCGTACCTTGTAAAATATGAAGCAAAATTCATGGTTTAGTGTGGAAACCCCAGGCCGTCCGACTCATCCAGAGGACTTAGAGCAACCAAATGGACGACCGGGAAAGAAAGTTAGCGGGTGCCAACTCCCAAGGCCCACGTCCAACGGTCCATAGCAACGTTTATTGAAAACTTAAAAGATTTGTACAGGAGGTTACAGAGTTTGTACAAATAAACATATGATGGAGATGAACAAGAGTACAGGAATATTTTGAAGAAGATATATGCATAGGATAAGTTTATATACATAAATGATGATTCAGACTGGAGGAAATAAGATTATATGCAGATGAGATTGATAATATATAATAATGTGATATTGAAACATAATTTGTTGAAAAGTAACGTGGCTTGATATGCTGTTAATATTACTTATAGTATTGTTGAAAATTCCACTCTAATTTGTCAGACGAGTGATGATAGATACCAGTTAACAGTTTTGGTACAGATTTACAATATAGTTTCGAGAAGTTGAATGATTAACCAACACCGGACAAACTACAGATACGATGACAAGATAAACATATCTCAACACCGAAACATTAAAACATTAAAACAACAAGACATTAAAACAGCATAATAACACCAAAATAGCACAGGAACCACAGGAACCACAATGACCAAAGGGCAACACCACAAAGACCTCGGGATTCACAGGACCAAGAAAAAAATTAAGAGCAGTACCAACACACAGACCGATTAGTTAACATTGTTTGAAATGTCTCCAGCTATGAGAACACAGTTTTTAGTGTATACTACCATCTCGTAAAGTTTGACCCATCGTTTTTAAATCACTCTGTATATATATAGGGTGGCCATAATTAAAGTAGAGGTGTTTAGCTCCCGATAGTGAGGAAATTGTTGGGCCAAACTCAACCAAATTTGCAGTTAATTCTATTTAGACCATAGGGTTTTGATTTTTAAAAGAAAAAATGTTCGAATTCTTGCCAGCACGATAAAAAATGGCGCTGTAAAGTACGTTTTCGGAGTAAAATGGGCATAGAAAGTACAGACAGTTCCGTCAATGCTGAGAGGTATCGAACAATACAGCTGAACTTTGTTATTCCGCAACTTCAACAGCGTGGATGTGTTGAATCTACGATGTTTATGCAGGATGGAGCACTCCCTCATATTGGATTGAGAGTACAGGAAGTCCTACGACCGAATTTTACCAACAACTGAATAATTAGTCGAGCGTTTTCTATGAAGTGGTTAGCCCGTTTGCCTGATCTGACCCCTTGTGACGTTCGGTTGTGGGATCATGTAAAGCGCTTAGTATACCGATGAAATGTGGATAATTTAGCCACTTTGAAGTACAGAATAACATTGCACGTCAAGCAAATCAATGGTGATCTGCTGCATTCTGCAGTAGAGAATGCTGTTCAGAGAATGCACTGCTTGGAAGTTTGGAACATAAGCAAGGGAACCATATTTAATCATACATGTAAATGATGGCAATGTAAAAGTTGATGTCATACCTATATAAATGTAAGATGCAAATGTTAATATAAAATGTACTAAATACGTATAAAATGTAATGTGATGTTTTTTTTTTCAAAATGCATGAAAAATGTTAAATTTTTGTAATTCCTATGCCTATTTTACTCCAGAAATGGACCTTACAGCGCCACTTTTGCCCACCGTGGCAAAAGTCCGAAATACATTTTTTCGTTAAAAAATCAAAACCCAATGGTCTGAATAGTATTTAATGCAAATTTGACCCAACAGTTTTCGCACTATCGAGCTGTAAACATATCTACTTCAATTATGGCCTCTATGTATATATAGTATACACACACACACACACATATTTATTTATATATATATATATATATATATATATATATATATATATATATATATATATATATATATATATATATATATATATATACAGAGAAAGATAGAGACAGGATGAAGAAATAAAACTGTAATGACTGGAAATGTGGAATATTCCAAATTAAATTTTAATGATGCATAAAGAAACGTATGCAAATATAATTCAATCGGAATGGAATATTCATAAATTTTACATATATATTTCAACGAATGCACAATGTGCATAATGCTAGTTCAAAAAATTGGTAATTTAATAAAGCTTTAATTTAATAAAGTTATAATACTGAACATTTTTTAAATAGGATAAAAATAAAAATTGAGATGATTGTGCTTCATAAAGATCATTAAAAAAATTGCAAGTTTGAAATAATTAATGGAAGGATAATAATAAATTAGTGGCCCGAAGTATAATATTTGGCATTTCTTTAATCATATCACTTTTCTGATATTTTTTATGCACCTTGAATGGAAATAACTTAATAAGTAGGCATAAAGGTGGGTTGAATAAATGAATGGAATTGTAGTGAATTATTGTAATCAAAATATTATCAATTATAAAGATTAATTATTTACTTTTACATTTTCATTTATATGAACTATTCCAAAAATGTTAACATCATTACCCGTCTTCTATAGCATTGATAACATTATTATCAATACGAAATATATATATATATATATATATATATATATATATATATATATATATATATATATATATATATATATATATATATATATTGAATTTTATTATACCTGTAACATATATTAACAAAATATGTTTTAACGCGACTCAGTTGAAATTATCCAATGCCGTAACTACTTGACAAACCTGTTTTAAAGCTTTTATTTTTTAAAGAATTAAGATAATTGAAAACAACTAAATAAAAATTATAAAACCATATATTTTCCGTTAATTTAATTACGATATAGGTGCATTGTGACCGATAAAATTGTAAGTGCGTCCAATAATTGTTGAAAGATAGTAGCTAGCGATCTAACAGTGAGATATCGGTATGGTAAATTGGTCATGGACTAGAAGATCAGAATGACGTCAGCGTCCCTACCGCCGAAATTTGGAAGTTAATCATCCCGCCTCTAAAACTATAAGAGATACATAAATAATCATTTATAAACTTCTAGATCATCATTGAATTAATAAAAACGTATTGTTTTGCAGAAAAAAATGGCACAAATACAAAGCTCTAAGCCTTACTGCGGGTGTTGTATGATAACTGTGACGCGCAAAACCGCTATTGAAGATAAAAAGTGCGAGAAAATTTGCAAACCATCTATCATCAGATGTGTGTACTTTGATGAGAATCGTGTCAACAAAATACATTGATAGACTAGAGTGAAGATTATTGTGAAATGATAATCTTATGTAGTCTAAGGTCACAGGTATAAGATGTGGTCTAAGATGTGCGCTAAGGTCACACACATTACTGGTGAACATGCAACGGGAATTTTTTACTGTATATAAACATGTATTGTTGGAGATGGTTAATATATTGAACACACTTTATATTATTATATAAAGAGTGCTTTTATATTAAAATAAATAATTTGGTTACTCTCTACAACTTTCTAATTGAGTTTATTTTCTAGCTGTCATAGTGTGTGATATAGAAGTACAAACTTCCAAATTTTTATGCCAGAGGCGCTGTCTTTAATCTCATTTGGTAACGCATGGTTACTTTGCTATATCGATACCCCATAGATCTATCACTACCGTTCAAAACTGATTTAGCTTACTTACAACATTAAAGGACACCTAACATGCGTTAAAAGTATTAGGATTACTGAAAACAACTTGCGACAGAAATGTCATAAAGACATATATTTTACTTTAATATAATTCTGATATCTGATATAAATATGCAACAAAACACATGATTTTATTTCAATTTTAAATGTAAATCTTGCATTAAATATATTTTTTTAAATATTATTTCCCATATTAAAATCTGATCATTTCATTTGCATTTATTTCAGAATCTCTTCTTAGAAGTAAGTGAAAATATCATATTATATATGATTTCTAAAGACTTATATACTGAAAGCAATGTTATCAATAACGTTTGCAAAATATTGCAATTTTGTCCATGTTTATATGTAATGCATACAAGTTATAGTGTTTGAAATATAGTGACATATAGTCCACCTGCGTTTGAAGGACCGTAAAGTATAAAAATTTTATACAAAGCTATAAAATTATATATATATATATATATATATATATATATATATATATATATATATATATATATATATATATATATATATATATATATATATATATATAACTATATATATATATATATAACTTTAACTAACTGTAATCAAATTGTAAAACAACCATCGCCACATGTTCGGATGTGCTATTATTATTACAATAATATACATATATTACCATTATTATGTTCAGACGAATTGCTTACTATGGCAACACAGGTCTTACCGAGCCACAATGAATAAGTCACAGTTATGTACGGTTACACAGAAATACATGTACCGCATAATATTGTTATTAAGATAGTTTGTCCGATTTGTACAGTTAACACAGCCACTATTAACTAGCGAATTCTTCAAGTGCAGCTTACAGTTATTCGCTGCAGAGGAGGTCTTATAATATAAAACACTGATATATCGATTCTGCCGTATCACTGAAAATATAATCTCAATCTTTCGGTTTGTTATATATCCCGTTTAATGACTGTAAAGCGGGCTCTGTACCTTACTGTAGCGTAAATGTCCAGGCAAGGGTTCGAGCGGCCCTACTTCCAATAATAAATTAAATAAATTGAAAATCTTAGCAATTATGTTCAATTATAAAAGAATTAGCCGTATTTCGAAAATATATTCAAGCTTCAATTATGAATAGCAGGATCGTGTATCAATTGTTTGTATGGTCATGCCCACTTTTCTGAAGGTTGATTATTACTCCTGTTCATTTGACACATAATAATGTTTATTTGATATCAATATGTAAGACGGGATTAAATGTTTAAGCAGATGGTTTCATTCCAAATCACTTTTTACGCAGGTGCTGAAATAACCAAGGATAAATAAGAATATTAAAATAATTTTTCAGTGTGGATTTCATATTAGCATTCTGCCGTTACAAATAAAAAAATCAGTTTTTTTTCTTAATAAACTGACAGGTTATATATACCATTTTTTGACTGTAGCCATTTTACAGTCTTTAGTTAAGTCTAAAACGAATAACATTCTATCTCCTCACAAAATATGTCTGTATGAAAAAATAAAAGAGAAATGTTATTCATATCGTCATATGTACTAATAGTATTTAAAAGTGTATTTTACAATAAAATAATTTCGTTTAACCTCTGCATTCCACAATTTCTGATTAAATCCAGAAAGCTGCAACGAATAAGGCCGCAGTCACTCAAAATATACAGAACAAATAACCACGGACTATTCATTCGAAACGCATAACTGGGCTACAAGTAAATATGTATAAATGTTTATAATTTAGCCAAAGTTTAGAGTAATTTACGGCTGTTTTGTAATGACTTAAATATTATAAAATAATGCTGTAACCTGTGAACTCAGTATGATTTTAAAGAAAACATAGAATTTAAGTTATTTAGTGAATTGTAAAATGGAACATTATTGTTCACACACTCATCTACGCATCATCAACCATCGCCTCCAAAATCCGATTTCAGTTCACGCGGGCCCAAATCATATTTTATTGATTAAAATTAACTATGTTTTGTTGAAAGCAATTTCATTCTATGATACTTCTGATAGTACTTTACTTATAAACTAGTGCTGATTCTCTACGTATTTTATATTATGACACTTCCCAGGCCGCAAACTATTTCCAGCTGTCCTTTTTTTTACTAAATTTCTTTGGAAACACATCATACTTCACCTGTATCCATCATGAACATATGAATGTTTTAATAGTACAGAGGGTTTTTACATATATTTAAAACTCCCCGGCCACACGTTTGATTGCCTAAGTCCTAGGGTTGGCTGTGTGGTCTGGGCCTTCAACATATATTTAGAACACATTTATATCAATATAAGAATGTTTGAAGTAATATTATTTATATCTTAAATGTTCTATCTTACGGCCCCTTTCTCTGGACTATTACTCTACATCTTAATTTCCAAGATAAGAGAGCTTTTCTTAAATATATGAGTGTTATTTTATTCCACTCCTCTTTCATAAATTTCAATAA
This sequence comes from Amaurobius ferox, assembly GCA_951213105.1. Lineage (NCBI taxonomy): Eukaryota > Metazoa > Arthropoda > Arachnida > Araneae > Amaurobiidae > Amaurobius > Amaurobius ferox. The sequence continues at coordinate 27,373,834 of OX578145.1, forward strand.
TTCAACTATTATTTATGTCTGTGTTCTGTACATTTATTTTTCTATGCGTCCAAAAGCACAATAATCCATTGTTGACGCATCAGCTAACTTTGAAGAAATATGATCGAAAGCTATATCCTACGAACTGCGGTCGTACATTTGTACACATGTTCGATTCCCACTAAACCGGTAGATTATTCGGAATAATGCTCCTTGAAACAGTTTTTTTCATTTTACCAAACTTTTATCCATATTGCACACAAAACCTCTATCCATATTGCAGCAAAGCAACATGGTGAAACGCTCCTTAGAGGTCTTACTACCTGTGCATTTCACCCTCTTTAAACAAAGTATTGTGTTTGGTCATAATATGATTTGCAGATTAGTTCCATCCATATCATACATTCATAGCCATCACAAATTACATTCTTTGTCTCGAACAAATCTAACTTTTCATGGATACACTGATTTCACCACAAACTCTTTTGAAATGTATGTTATGCCTTAATTTAAATTTCTCCAGCTAGAGCTTATGCTCTAATACAGAGCTCAGCAATGGAGCTGCGAACCCCATCGCTTCAACCAATTTACGTGAAATAGGCATTTAACAAGCTTGAAATCAATCAGCTTGATAGAACTTGGCTGCAAAGAGCATGCAAGTGGATACTGTATTATTTATTGTTATGCATAAAATCTTCTGCTCGTACATAACCAGGTAAGGGCAGCTGCTGCTGTGTCTTCTGAAGAGACAGGGCGCTTGCGAAATACAGCAAAATGCAATTTCGACAATGCCAACCTGAGATTCCGGGCGGACATCAATTTATAATAGACTCTTCCAAAGATGTAGGAGATTTAGTGCTGACAAGTAGGTATTTGACCTTTCAAAGATGCAGGTAGTTCAGGGCCGACATCCATAGTTTGAAGACTTTCCCGAAGATGCAGTGATAAAAAAATATAACTATCTCAGTAGATCTTCTTCAGTACTAGAACATCTTGAATAGTGAAAAACCATGTATCAACAACACACGCCGAATTATTCTGTGAACTATGCTTTATTCCAAATTGTGCAATGTGGATATATTAGACTGAAGGTCTCTGATGCTTCTTAGACACGTAAGTGATCAATATTCTATCAAATATACATTCAGTGAAAAAAAAAATATTTTATAAATACTAAATACCTGATTATGGTAATTAATTAAATGATTAAAGTAATGTTCACAAGCGTTAAGGAAAATAATTCTTGTCATGAATGTTATTTGATTCAATTATGATTCAAGTTATGCTTTAATGAAATTTTAAAAAGAATAGTTAATAATGTGTATATAATGATTACTTGGATTTAAAATGGAAATATTCCATAAGGATAGATGATTATGCGGATATTGAGAATTGGACTATATATATATATATATATATATATATATATATATAATGATATTAAGAATAGCAGATGATTATGATGAAACAATTGCAACTATTGATAATATAAATATTTAATCAAGACATTTTAACCTATCTAAAATAAAATATGCTTTTATGGAAATTTAAAATTGTAATTATTGTCTTTGACACACATATTAGATTTACTTAGCACATTGACCAATTTTGCTGGCTATGCACTCTTTGGTGATTCAGTTATCAAGGTGAGATAAATAGGATGTCTGAGCAATTTATTCAAAAAACCGAAGCTAATTATATAATTAGTTTCTTTTCAATTAAGGGATAATTGATGAATTAATGAAATTAAGTTCATCACACCTCGTTTGTCTTACTAAGTGTATGGGAACTCATTTCACCTTCGAATCCTCTCCCTATACTGCTGATTTAGAAATTTTCAACAACTTCTAAATATTTTTCTTGGAGAATAGTTCCACTTACAGCAATATATATTACTCTTACTAAGTTTCCAGTCAAATGTAATAGAATCGACTTCTAGAAATAAATCTGAATTCTGAGAAAATAATGCAGGCAGACGGACTGGACATTGAAGTCTAATTATTTCATGGTGGTCAATAAAGTTGGCTCCATGCTTATTTTCTAAGTCAACCTTAATATTTCAACCATCAAGGCCGCTGGCAGTTTATTACAGACAGTGGGTGCATTATCGCACTATCTAGCTCAAGTCAATGGGAAGGAGTTAGTGAATGCCGCTAGCTAATGGACCAATGTGTGCAAGGGAGTTAAAGAAGGTGGAACCAGCAGTAGGGATTAAAGAGATTTCAGCCAGCCTAAAAGGCAATTTTCAGTGACAAATTTAGAATTCAGAAGGAAGGCATAAGCAAGAAGATCAGTGAAAAATATAGTCAGGAGGTCTAGATGTGTTCACAATGAACGCTTAATAATTTTGCCTATAGAGACTGTAGCCAAAGTTGCTCCTTCAAAACGACGTGTTAAGGAAAAGTATCGGTACTCTTTTATTATCCATGAGGACATTGTATTGTAATTAATACATTTATTTTAAAGTATCAAAATTTATATTTCTCATCACAGCTATCTCCAATTTAAATTGACAATCCATTGATGGTGAGCAATCAAATGATAATTGTAAATTTAATGATTATAATTGTAGCATGAAAATATTAATGTAATTTTTAATAACTTTAAATACTTTAATAAATAGTTAAGTTTGACCAATGAAGGTGTCATCATTTTGTAGTTTTGCATTTTAATGTTTTATCTTTCTGGAATTATGATTATATATAGGTTGGTACTGAACTGCAGGAATAGGCGCGTTATTCGTTGGCAGTGTACATTTTTGTACCCAAGTTTACGAGGTCAAATTTTGTTAATTTAATTAATAAAATAAATAATAACTTAAATAAAATAAAAAGCATTATTTTTATTACCATATATATATTTTTTTCATGCACACAGCTTTTGTCCTAAATTCTAGACTTCCTTCTTACCAAAAACATCTTTTTTTAAACCCAAAGTTTTGAGTTAATTAATTTGACACATAAACTTCCACATACCCGTAATTGGACACATTCCAACAGTGTAGGAAACAACATATATTTTTAAATTGAATTTCACTATTTTCTAATGAACATACAAGTTGATATTTCTATTTATACATGAATAAATATTTTCAGTGGATTTATTTATTTAAATTATAATTCACTTTTACGTAAAGTTGCAACAATAAAATATTTTATGCCTCTTGGTTTTCCGAATTTTTAACATACGTATTTATTTTCACGGATGCATGGTTACAAAAATAAGTTTAACTTGTCTTTGGGGAAACTACATGTGTCTAAATATTTATAATATAATATTTATAAATATTATAAAATGGCAACAATTTCGAATTTTTTAATATGTAAAGATTAACTCCAGCACAATAATATATTAAATCTTTTACATCTAAACCTCACATGCGATTTTTATATTATCCGCTGTGCAAAAACAGTATATTATAAGAATTTAAAATGACATTTAAAAATATTACATTTAGCAGCCGTGCAATGAGTCACGCCTTTTGAACTTTTAGTGTAAAAGGATTGATTTTATTTAATAATAAGATCTTTAGAAGCTATAAAGGATATTAATTTTCAAAATCCTTCTTTTTAATGCTTTCATGAATATATTCGCATGTATTCATTCTTCCATTGTTATTCTAGCTAAAAATAATTCAATTTTAATACGGAAAAAGTATTTCTAAGCTTAAGTATAATATTTAGAAAATTATTTCACATTAACATTTATTTTCTGTATAAGGTTACAAAGGTTTTAATTTACATGTTTCTTAAACGAAAACGTATTTTTCTGTATGCATTCTGTACATTGCTCAAATTAAAGATGCAGTTTTATTTACAATTTTATCGGTTACGCCCTTCCAATTCTTAACAATTGGTTTTTACTTAAAATATGAATAGAATTAAAAACCAGTTGTTAAATATGTCAACAATCAGTTTCTGGAAACCTGTGGAAACTAACTGAGTGACCATACTGAGCTTTACAAAGGTGGTAAATTTTAGGAGATCGCGAAATAAATAATAATTTTTAACGGTATTTTTAACCACTTTTATAACTAAAATTTGTATTATAACATATTAACAACTGTCTTTTAATTATATTCATATTTTAATAACAGGTTTCTGGACCCTGTAGAAACCACCTGAATGACAACACAGAGCTTTACAAAGGTTCGGTACTATTCTTAATCACGCATTCTATTTTGTGTTTTATTTACTTCTGTGAGACCAGATTTAAGACCATTAATATACAGTTTTATGTTCAATATTCATTAGGGCTGTAATGTTTGACAATGGCGTCAGACTAAAGGACGCCAGTTTTATAGCACCCGGACCCGAGAGGTCAAATAAGCCATAATCATAGGAGGATAAAGTGATACCACGAGATTGGTTAAAAATGTTAACCAATTATGAAGTTGTCTAGTCGCATGGGCCTGAGGTCGACCAATGATAACCGAAGAGGCGTGTCAGACCTCAGTCAGAAAGAGGCGGCAACCGAAAGGTTCTAGTTATATTATGCACGACTTCTATATGAGATCAGAGACCGATTTTCATAGAAAGTATTCCTCATAAATGTCCTGATATTGAGTTGTTCCAAGAGTGTTCCAGGAGTTGTTGGAGAGAAACGGCAATGAAGTGTAAATACTTAAACGGCAGTAGGATATGATCGATGAGTACGAGTGGGAGTACTACACCTCGAGTTAGTTCCAGTACATTATGGTCGACTTAAGTAAGGGCTGTATGACAAAGTTCAAAGACAGACTTGAAGGTATGTACTTACCAAATATTGTAGCAGGTCTTAGATCATTTGATAATTTTAACTTACCTGGTCTCACATTTTCAATCTCCTCCAAAATTAATAATGAATAATTGTTGTAATGTATTTAATAATTAACCAAATGTTGTTAATAAATAATGTTGTTTTTAAATTAAACAATGGTGCAATTAATTGAGTTGCATTATGCTAATAAATATTCTATTCCAGGACTCGCACTGAAGATAAATATGATGGGTTTAAGCGGCACACAACGCAATGTGTTTTAATTTTTGATGACTTACGATATTACGGTCATGTTTAAGAGTTTAATTTAATATTATCTTTGCATAATCGTTTCCAGCACCACAACTTCCTCAAAGAATAGTTTGTCAGCAATCTGATTTGATGTAAGATATACTGTATTATCTAATTGATCCGAGGTTTAGAAATCTGATTTCCTCTGGGGTTGATCCATTTGAAGTTTGGAAGATTTGAAAACATCAATTTGATACTTATGATCAAGAGATATTAGATTTATGATCAAGAGATATTAGATATTTTTGATCAAGGGATCACTATTTGTGTGCTTTGTGCAAGAATAAGAAACGCGTTAAAAAGTATAAATGTTGCCAGTCATCCGATCGTAGAACTTTACAAGGATTACAAATAATACTCCATTCCCTGCAAATTGCCAAAGAATTGTACATCAAATACATATACCGACAGAATAATGATTGATGTGTCTTGTTGCCATTGTCAGACCGTAGCGTATTATTTTTGTTGTTTGACAAAAATAATCTTATATTTGCTTTTAGAGCGTAGTGTTCTTAATTTTGTTGTCAGACAGAAGCAATATTGTTCTTGCTGCGGCACAAACCCCCAGGTTGCGACTGAGGGTGGAGATAACCTGTCCTTGCTGTCAGACAGAAGATTTCTTATCCTTGGCCCTTGCTATTAAATAGAAGCGTCCTTCTATTTGCTTCATAAGCGTTCTTGTAAATTTCCACTCTTGTTGGTACTGATTCTGTCTCATTTATCCTGACAAAAATGGATCTTTACAGGCATGTGCTTTTATATAATCATAAAATAATATTTCCACGTTATGGATCATTACACGTATTATGTTTTATCCATGTGCTTCTATGAAAACAACTCACCTCTATAATATTGAACATGAATTAACTGACTTAAATAAATATTCAAAATGCAGATAGAATAAACTTGGCAATTCATAATTTCCGCGTTAGAGACGCCGAGTTGATTCACAGCCAATTGTTGCGGAATAATCACGCTTTATATTTTACTTTCCGTGCAAAATTTTATGCCGACGCCTCATTATTTTATTCTTCGCTGGACTTTGCTTACTCTCGACTGAGTGGCGGCAAAATTTCCGGGACATATTTTAGCGTCGACATAAATACTGTTTATCGGTTTGGGAAAGTTGATAAAATAAACTTATGTTTAATTCGGTTTTATGACATTTCAGAATCCCAAATTTCGATCCCTGCTAATATTAATACTTTTTTTAAAGTTATGAATAGGAAATATTTAAAAACAGTTGTTTAGATGATTTTTGATTTATTGCAACAGAAATCCAACCGTTTACAAATCCACTGCAAACTTTTCGAAGATTATTTTAATATATACTCATCTATGTATACTCGTGGGTACATTTGTTTAATGGGCGCCACATTTGCTAGAATGCATATATATATATATATATATATATATATATGTACCTCTATGCATTTTATTTGTATGTGCTTTCTATTGCTGCCATGCTTGTTTACATATATGTGTATATGTTTGAATGTACGGATATACATATGGGCATTTGTTTCAATGTATGTCTATATGTATGTGTGATTGTGTATGTGTGATTTTGTATGTGTTCTTGCATATGTCTGCATTTGTTTGTATGTTTGCAGTTTCTTTTCTACCTGAAGGTGTGAGGTATATACATACCTGAATGTGCAAGGTATATACATACATGAAGGTTTGAGGTATATACCTGAATGTGTAAGGTATATACATACCTGAAATGCGAGGTATATACATACTTGAATGTGTGAGGCTGATGTATATCCATACCTGAAGGTGTAAGGTGTGTGTTTAGATGGCTGGGAAAGTGCCAACCAATTTAGACCAGAGCCCAGAGGGGGAGCCATCCTATGGGACCATATCATCCTTTCCCTACAAATAAACCTTTCGCAAGGACTTTTGGATACGCAGATTAAACGTCCCCGTAATCTGCCTAGCTAAATAAATAGTTTTTGCACATCCCAGTTCCTTCGAATGCGATCTTCGTGATTTAAACACTTAGGTATGCAGTCCTGCACATCTGAATTTAAGAAAGCATACCACCGCGTACTTTAGCAAGCATTGCTGTTGTCACCGTGTTACAGGTCCTGATGATACAAGTTTTTGACAGGTATGTTATGTCATCCATATACGATTTTAGTTCGACCTTGGTGTCGTTTCCTACTAAGTAGACAATGTGCAATCTTGCTTTGTTGCTTTGTTGTTTATATTCTCTCTCTACAGGTGCTGCAATCACTTTCACTCAGTCGCCCATGTTCATTTCACTATACGAAGACGCAACGGGTATATATGCATGGACCTTTCCTTACAAATTTATTGGGGTGCTGAAGGAATTTCCTACTAGTATTATATATAATCTTTATTTTGATAGCAAACAAACGATGTCTTATTTTACAGACGCTGTTTTTATCGTGGGGGCAAATGTATGAAATTGAATATTTTTAATAAATTAAAAGAGTCCCCCACGATGTGTAGTGTAAATCGTATGCTACTTGCGTCGCATTTTTTACGAGTAGATATTAAAATCATGCAAAACTATGACTCATATTTATAAAATATAATTCTACGAGATAGTACATGAATAGGACAATATATGATCATTTATATTAAATTAACAAATTCAAGCTTTAATGTTTATAAAACAAAACAATATTCAAACGTTATACATTTATATTCTTCAATTCTGTTATTACTATAATTCCAAAACAACTCCCTGATACACTGGACAATTTTCTCCGAATAAAACATTGTTAGTTGTGCAATTCATGTTATTCTATAGACTTTGATAAAATACTGGCTCCTTATTGTGTTGAATCATAGAAGATTTGTCCAAAATGATTTACTTTTATGAGTCTGCTGCAGTAATACGTGACTTATGGCGACGCTTTGTGTATAACATATTGTGGTTAGGGAAATGTTTTGTGATGAGGGCATAACATAAATTTATGTCTGAGATTGTACATTATATGTCTATTATTTTCATTTCTATTCGGGACCTTTACATGCTGTATTAAATATAATGTTTTCCTTCTCACAGAGTTGAGATTATCTTTTCATTTTATATATGGTTATACAATGTAGTTGATTCTTCTCAAGCTAGGTTGTTTAAGTTTAGAAAATGTGCGCGGGATTTGAGGTGCAAACCTTTAATTGAAAATACATTTTTAAAACTAAAATCTAATAAGAAGACATGATATGATCAAATTTGTCAAGTGTTTAAAATTGGATGGAGCAATTCCAAAATTGTATCACATCGCTGCTTTCTAAACACTTCAGATAGAGAACACTCACATATAATTAGTCGCATAAAAATGCCGAAAACCTTAATCAATGTTAAAAAAAATAATTACAACTGATTCAGTATTATCAGTAAACTATTAATTGGAATTATCAGTAAGTAATTAATTATATGTATGAGTAAATTTAAATATTTTTATATTACTATCAGTACAATGACTTTCGAAATTTTCAGTAAACATAAGAATATTTATATAAAAGTATTGACGTTTACTTATTAGATAACGTTGCAAACACAATACTAAAAATTGCTTAAACCGAAATTTAATTCAAAATTACGTTCAAACCACGGCATTAATTTATTATCAATTTGATAAATGCGTTGCTACTTCCCTTAGGATCCTTCCTCCTGCAGGTTGGCACAACAGCGGAGATTATGACTTGAAGCTATGTCTGTACATGACGAAAAGAAGGTTATTTTCTTGTCCTTTTCTCGATATCTCGAGAACATCAAAATATTTCAGACTACTTTTTTGAATGTTTGGTACAGAATTTTGTTAAAGCAGAAACACCAATTTTACAGTTCCAAATTGCGTATCAAATATTAGTCATGTACTATGCGCACGCCATTGAAATAGAACAGCCAGACGATAACTAACTAGGCCTGTTGGAGTCAAAATGACAGTTACGTCAGCCTGTATATTAAAGAGCCTTATAGCAATGAATATAGGTTGTGACGTCATTCACAGACACACTTGAAAATAAAGCATTTCCCTAGCAAAATAGGAAATCTTAATTTTTATCCACATATCCATAATTAGCCACTCCAATATGCCAACGATTCCTGATTTTGAAAGCTATGTAATACTTCATAAATCATTGACCTATTTAATTTTGTGTCTTTTTACTCAAGTAAATAATACTATAAAATTTACACTAAAATATTATATTTGATGATGTAGTATTTGAAATAGAAAACAGCCTTAATGGCCTTTTACATTTATTAAATTTCATTGAATACAAATCGCCCGTTACTTTTAGCGAGTAAATATATTTGTAACTATTAAATAAATAAATATAAAATAATTAATCTACAAATTCAGTTCAATGATTATTTGAAAGAACGTTCTTTGATATACCTTGCGGTGCCGATATGGACGTTTCTTAAAAATATTTTAGATCTATGAGGAATCGATTTGTGTGTCAAATTCATCTACATCGTGCATCAGCGTAATATAGTTACAAATTTAATTCGAATTGAATAAATTCAATTATATTTTGCGGTATGGGAGTTCACTCAACCGTGTACCGAATTTTGAAACTACCCAGAGCATGGATTTTCCTCTATAGATAACAAAAACAGAGTCAGACACATAAAAAGTCAAACATCATATTTTCTCACGAAATATAAAATTGCTGCGAGAGAGATTAACACTTTAAGTACTTCCTTAAATAAAGCAAACATATTCAAAATATGTAACAATAATTGTTTCGAGGGAGTTTGGATCCCTCGTCATCAGGTCAAAGCAGTGTCTTTACTTAACAGAAGCCACAGTCCTTGCTTGGCATTTATTAAGTAAAGACACTGTTTCGATCTGATGGAGAGGAATCCAAACTTCTTCAAAACAATTGTTCTTATAATTTACGTTTGTCTGCTTTCTTTGAAGAAGTGCTAAAATTATTATTATGTATTATTTTATTATGTAAGATATATTTTATTATTTAAAATCTATTTTATTATGTAAGATATGTTACATTAAGTAAGATATATTTTATCATGTAATATATTATCTTGCCACAGTAATGCGATATGGTGTTGTTTAAATGTAATGTACTCACTGAGAAATTATTAAATGCATTTTTTATGACATTTTTGTCGTCACTGCTGGCTATGGAATTACTCACAGAAAGCTTTATTTTAGTAATGTCTTATATTTAATGTTATTTTCTAAATCACGCTCGTACTAAATTTACCGTTAGATTGTACTTTGTAAAAAACCATTCTCAAACGCAGAATTTTGACATATTTTTTTTGGATTAATCTACTTATAAATCTGGGTTTTTTTTATAGTTGTTTGCTCCGTGAGGATAGTTTATGTTATAAAATAAAACATAAATCTTAATAAACAACACTATACGACACATCGTTTTTGTTTAATGTTTATGTGGTACAAAGTGTACTTTGTATTTTTGCATTGTAACAATACTTTGTCTGCCAACATATACATTTTATATTTCCGACAAAGTAATAAATAACTTTAGAATATTCTTCTGATTTGATCTGGATAAAAATAAAAAATCTTATAAGTTCAGTTTGAAATACTATCATTAACAAAATCATATGTCCTGAAAATCAAGAGGCTTATTGTAAGTTCAGTTTAAAATACACGCATTAAGACCTAAAATAAGAGGCGTATGAAAGTACATTTGGTTATACCTACAATATTAAAATCATATACTATATCTTAAAAATTAAAAGCCTTATTGTAAGTTAAGTCCAGTTTGATATATTCACATGACTGAAATCATGACTGATAAAAATCAAGAGGTAAGTCTAATGTGATATACTCGCAAGAAGAGAATTATATGTCATGTAAAGGAAATTTGAAATTCTGTTCTAATGTTGACAAATGTCCATTTCTAAATAAATGCAGATGTATATTCTAGATTTGCAATATAAATATGCATAGAAAAAAAGACTGCATTTTAAACAAGTTCATGCATAAGTTTATCCTTGCTGATTAAGAACTATATTCTTATAAATCTGAGAAATCTGATAGGTGCTGATGGAAATAAAATATAAATAGAACAGCTTCAGTATTAACAGATAAACTTGCATATTTTGAAAAGAAAACAAACATCAGACTTGCAAGCAAGATTTAAAAAGCATCTATAAATGCTCTATTAATGAATATTATAATGCAGGGAATGTCATACGCTCATTACATTCATTTTTTTACTCTAAATACATTACACATTTGACTGTAAAACATTTTGATGTGTGCAAGAAGTCCTATGCAAACACCACATGGCATTCCCTATAAATGGATATATTTAAATGGTCTATGTAAACAAAATATAAAACTTTCTTATGACGCTGAAAATCAATATGCTATCATTGTTATTGATCAAATTGAACTTGACAGATTTCTTAGTCTCTTGAATCTTGAAGACATAATTTGAGATATATGGGGCAAAGACGATTAGACAATATTGTAAGATCGATTCGAAATCAATGCAAAGATAGATCCAACCATATTTTAAAATTATTTAATACATTCACTTGTATGATAATAGTGTGCATATGTATTTCTATTTTAATCCGAAACGTAGAATATCCAAGAATTACGCATGCGTTCTATATATATGTTGCTAATTATATTTTAGAAAATAAGCATTTGAAATAGCTATTTCTGTAAAATACACATTTTAAAACAATTTTTTTAATTTAATGTTTGAAAAATTATGAAAATTATGAAAAAAGATATATGAAAAACGATATTTGACCAAGTTCTTTTATCTTGAGAATCAGATGTCTCTAACATTGATCGACTGTAGTAAGGGTACTAAATTCCATTCCAATTTCATCGGTTTGTTTAAGAAATATCGTGTCCATGGCCTCACAGAAAACACACATAATGACAAACGTACAGACATACAGTCATAATTGAAAAATGCTTAATTTGAATTCAGATCTTTTGGAAATGGGTTAATCCGTTACAATGAGAGAGTTAGGCTTTTAATAGATTGCGTTCGCACATATTATATATCCTAGGAAAATTTAACTGCCCATGTATTTTGAAATTATGTAACTGAATCTGTATGTCTGTATGTACGATACATCTAAATCAAATTTAATTGCAAAAATTGGTTTTAATATCTTGTTATTGCAGAATATCCTATACATTGCTAAGGAATCGGTTCGTATCAATCACTATCCGAATGGAAAAGTGCAATTTGTATCATGTAAATATATACTTCATGAATTTCATGAGGTGTGTATAACATTTGGTTGTTATTTCCCTCAGTTTCCTTATATTTTTATGTTTGACTTTATATTAACAACTTCTGACTGGTTCGGCTAAGTAGACCAATCACGAAGCCAAGCAACATCGGCGGTCTTGGTTGGTTACTGGATAAGCTTCGAATAAGCAAGATAAGCTGGGTAATTGATGTTGCGTACAGTCCTGGTAGGGGGCTGGTGAAAGTTGGTGGAAAGTGGTACGTTTCTAGGAGTCGATTACTGTGTGAGTGAGAAGTAAGGAAAGTGCAAGTCCGTGGAACTGGCACTAGGGTGGATGCCACTATGATCATAAGGGTCTATTATCCTTGGTTGGCCAAAACAAGGTTTATAAATCCAGGGAAGAAAATTGAGCAGTGCCGATTTCTAGCTCTTCAAATGATTACTTAATTATAGAATATCCCCAGGTCCGTAAAAGTACGAGTACATTAATGATCTGTTGTATCATCTAATGGGCAAATGTAATATTGGCTGTTTCGTATCTTTTACTATTCAGTTAAGCATCGAGCTGCTCTAATTTGAATAAGTACACAATACATTTATTTTATTTAACGTCTTTCATCTGTGTGTTATTACCCCTGGCCGCAAGGTTCTTTTGGTATCAATTACTACCAAAGTTTAGAGTTATGTCACTTTTGCTTTACATATATATCTAATCCGGCTACAAAAGTCAATGATTTTTTGATAATAGGCCCAAATCAAAGCTTATTTGTTACAATGTCAATCAATCAGGGTAGAAGCCTGACCAACTTCATCTGAGTTAAAAGCACGCCCTTTACATTTATTTTTAAAAATATTCTTTTAAAATTGTTCTTGAAATATTTTTCGAAACTTCTATAAAAGTTGTTTCTTTCAAATAGGCAACTTCTTTAAGAAGCTAATGGACTTCATGCATTTGACTGATTTGTGTTAGTACATGTTTTTTTAATATTATTTACATCCATAACGCAATGAAAACTTACTTTTCCCATATATACTATAGTACGATCATTATTCCGGATATTGAATGTTTCTCTCTTAAACAAATGCTTTAAACAATTCGTGCTCTAGACACACGATCTACAATTATTTTATTTATTTTTATAGTATTTTTGCATTATTCCTAAATATAAATTATCATACCAATGCAAGTTTTCGTCCTTGAGTATCATAGCCGTCCGTAAACAAAATCATACACCTAGAAATGCAACACGCAGATACATATATATTCAAACATGTATTACATCATTCCGATAGTCTTCGAAATGCACAAAAAGGCCTGTCCCGCCAAAATCCGAATTTTGAATATTTATGAAAATAATTATTATCTATAAAATCGTCTGTCGAAGTAAATGCTCAATCAGACATCCACTTATGTTTACATTAGAATATACGAGTCAAGCTTTACGCGTCAAATTTTACCTCCGGAGTAAGTGCATAGAAAATCATTAGTTTCCGCCTGTTTTAACTCCATGCTTCAATATTTCCGTACCTTTTGAAAATTAAGTAAGTCGTAACGGGTCGTAACGTCAACTTCCAAGAAACGGAAACAGATAGTCATTGGTATGCATGTACACATGCTTTGGAACGTTCTATTCTGTTTGGCTAGTGTCCAATATTTGTATAGGAAAGTATTGTATGATAATAATAAATATTTAGCATTGTGTTCGCTGACAGAAATACGATAACTTTTATAATGAATAAAGTGTGACATTTATTGCTATGCTAACGTAATTTTATTGCAGCACCTAAGCCTTTGCCATTTTTGTTTAAATTCTAGGTGAATCATAGAAATGGAATCAAAATTTGGTATTCGATTTTTAAATGAATAACACATTCAGCATAGATTAATAATTTTGAAATGTATGTGGTGCCTGAAATATTAATTTAAAAGCAGAGGGAACCACTCCTGATAGCTAAAATGTATTCATTGTTCACCTTAAGTTTAAAAATGTGTAAGTTAATAATAATATATATATATATGTATATATATATATATATAGTTATACGAGCTCAAAAGGAATTGATTACAATATTTTCCATTTTTACCTGTACGTTTGTTAATGAAGTATATACTTTTTCTTTACATAAAGAGTTTAATGGAGGTTTTTAACATAAAAAAATCTTATGTGGGCAACACATGACTTTCCTTATATAATGAAATGAATTTACTACTTTTACAGTTAAAATATGTTATTCTTATAGTAGATACTTATATTCTTTCCAAGAAACTGAATTTCCTTCAATTAGTCGTCACTTTCATTGATTTGGCGTCATTTTTATCCATTTGGCGAGATTTTTGTTAATTTGGCAACAATTAAAAATGTCGCCAAGTTGGCGACATTTCGCCAAATTCGTCGCCAAAATATCGCCAAGCGTTATGGACGGAGAATTAAGTTATTCTTACAGCAGATAAATGACTATTGGCATTCAAATACAAAAGTATTATTCAAAGTATCTTTTCTCATGAATGGAACGAGCTAGTTCCACGAAAATGATGTCACCAAATTTATCATACGGTATTACATATGAAAAGTGAACATGTTTCTCAATAGGAATTTTTTTTTTATTTTGTGTGACTTTTTGATAATTTTTTTGGAAATGTGCAATATCTCGAGAACGGTTCATGTTAGCGTTTTTAAAATTAATGTCAAATGTAATCGTTTTCTAATAAAAAATCACATAAGAAATATCTATCTGCGCAACTTTATTAGTGGTTTTGGTTTTTTTACGATTTTTTCAAAATTTCCCTCGAAAATTTAGGGGGGGGGGGTGTTCTGAACATTCGATTGCGTATAAAATATAGGCTTCCAGTGTTTACGGATTGTGATTTTTGTATCAAATTCCGTTCGAATCGGTCCATTCGTTCGTCAGTTATCGTCTCCACAGACTCACCGACACACCACACACACACACAGACATCACTTGAAAAATGTTTGATTCATGATCAGGGATGCTTGAAACGTGCCCTCCCGTCGAAAACTCGACCCCGTCACAATACTTTCCTTATACATTATGTATATAAGGAAAGTAATAAATGCATCCATGTGTGCGTGCATACTACAGCCATATTATGGCACTTATATAGAAAATATTTTACACGCATAATAATAATAATAATATATCTAATTATTAATAAATGACAAATCTCAACCAGATCCAAAAGTCATTTTATTATACAATCATCCTACAGACGGAAATACAGCCAAAGCGCTTTCGAACATCTTCCATGTTCATCCTCAGTGGCAACAAAATTAGAAATAGATGCCAACGTGCTTAAATACAATTCAATACTGTCAAGTAAAATTTGCATATCATGCAATTGTCAACCGCATAAAATAGTGGATTATAAATTTGATATAAATTATAATTTATACCAAGTTCAAAGATAAATATTTCAAAAAACAGTTAAAAAAATATATAATAAGTATTTTAGCAAATAATTATAAATTAATGTAAATATGCAAAGGTTTAACATGCAGGGAATCGAGAACGAGTCGCCAGGCTTAACTTAAGACCTGAACAGGGTCAAAATTTCAAAGAGAAGAACGATATAAGTAAATAAAAAGGGATTTATATAGTAAGATAGAACGAGGGTTATTACAGCTAATCAAAAGGAAAGACTTTTCAAAAAGTGGGCGAAAATTATCTTTATTCACAAAATGGGCAAGAGCCGTCGTTAATTTACAATTTTTTATGTCTCTTGCATGTTCAGACAAATGGATACTAACCGTACGTTTAGTACTACCGATATAAAATTTATTAAAAGAGGTACAACGTACATCCTAGCAAGATTTTTAAAATTAACATTTTCCTTAAATTTATCTGTTCGAATACGATTGAATAAGGTGGTAACAGCTGAATGAGCGGGTTTAAATTTATATTCGGTACAAAAATTAATAAGAGGATGAAAAATTTTAGCATGGTAAGGACAACTAACTTTAAAATGTAAACGATAATGTCGCCACTTCTGGTCAAAATACATCTTTTAATTTATACTTAAATTTAAGAAATATATTCAAGTTTATATTTTAAACAAGTATGATCAATCATGCATAAAGCATTGATTATGAAACACTTTCCAACTACAATGCAATTTTACTTAAACATCTCTCAATAGCGATCCATTCAGTGGTGATAATTTTAAAATTATCGCAATACTACAATAATTTATTATATTTGAAAACTTAAAACTTCATCGAGAAAAATGAACTGTATTAAAATGATGCCATCGAAATATAAATCGCCTGGAACTCTAAGTAAAATCAGTGAATATTTCATTCATACAACTTTTTTCCATTCCTTTCATTCAGCGGTGATATTTTTAAAATCATCATATTATTACAATAATTTATTTTACTTAAAAATTTAAAACCATGGAGATTTTTTATACTTTCTAACTCCGTGCTTAAAACTTCATCGAAAAATGCAATGCTACAAAATAGTCTTCCTCTCTATGTAAAATAAAGAAATAGATCATTCATATCAACTATATTCCAACCTCCAGAGCTAAATAATTTTGCGTTAAAAAATTCAGCAACTCTTATATAACTCATCTTGCAGCTTGATGTGTTTACATTCTGCATACGTTAAAATTAGGTTTCGTTGTAGAAATAATCAAACTTTGATGACTATTTAAACTAAAATATTTTGCAATTGAGTTTTGGCGCAGAATATAAATGCGCAGAAATTACCCAAAATTAAAGCGGTTTTAGGATGGATGCAAAACTAAATTTAAAAATAAAAGAACTTTTAAAATCACAATTTTCAATTCACGAAAAAAATGGATGTCCCATTTTATTTTGAAGTCGGTCGCGTGATCTCTTCAAATGATATGGGTGTAATTATTATTTCAATTTTTATTTACAAACTGCTAAACATATTGTGCTGAATTTTTATTTTCAGACTACCAAACATATTTTGCTCATTTTTTTTTGTATATTTTATGGGAAAATTTGAATACATTCTAAAATTTTGAAAGCAATTTGTGCTTTTTAACTTTGCATAAAATGTTTGAAAAATTAGCACCTTTAGGGTTCAATGTATTTGTTTTTTTAAACCCGGTTTCAATCCAAAACTATTTAGGTGATATTATTTATTTGCTTTCCCGTATGTCCTACAGACCGTCTCAACAACACATTAAATTTTCATTTTGATAAAGTCATTTTTACTGCAATTATCGTGCGAACGCACAGATAGATAGACAGATATAATGAACAAAGTCATAAATACTTTTCAACTGCATTGTAAAGTGTTAAAAATGAAAATATGTACTAGAATTTTATAAGAATGTCTTTTAGAAAAGTTTAAGTTCATATTTTATATTGAAATATAAGTAGGCATGGTGTTGTAAGCAGAGATCGAGATAACGCCTCTACACGCGTATTTCACGCTTTAAAATAAGCAAATACTCCTTATAAATTAAGTCATGCGTAGTTTTACGCACATATTTTATAAACAAAAACATTTTTTGAAGGTAATTGTACATTTGTTAAAAATCACTCCTCTGGAAAGCAAAATACTCCTTCAAGTCAAGTCAGGAAGTATTTTTACCCTTCTGGAAAAATTCTAGCTCGATCTCTGATTGTAAACTTATGCATTGTGTTATACCTTGTAAAATTTTAGGATTCTATTCCAATTACTCGTTAGACTAGAGTGAGGGCTAGGTGAAAAAAATGTAATTTGTGGAAACTCAGGCCGAGGGTCGATATTTTCAATAAATGCAGCATGCCTTACTTCACTCTCAATACTTACTAATCGAAGTTTTTGATTATATTTTAATATTTTTGGTAAATGATTCAATATGAATCATTTGTAATAATAAAGGACAAAAGAAAATTACGATATTTTGATGTTTTAGAGAGGAT